>MDKH01052845.1:0-51531 GCA_005239495.1 Nicotiana undulata
ATATATATATATATATATGCACGAGGGGACATTCCGTGCTGAGTGTTATTATGTATGCACGAGCGGACATTCCCTGCCGAGTGATTGTGAGGTTATGCACAATGGGACATTCCGTGCTGAGTGTTATTATATATGCACGAGGGGACATTCCGTGCCGAGTGATTGTGAGGTTATGCACGAGGGGACATTCCGTGCCGAGTGATTGTGAGGTTATGCACGAGGGGACATGCCATGCCTTTTTCCGTTCATTATCTGTTGAGAAGTTAAATTCCTGCCTTTACTTTTACATTTCAGTTATTACTCCGTTCTATTGTGCTAGCATTTTGTTGCCCCTTTTACCCCAACATGTTCTCCCCTTATCTGTCTTACTTGCTTATTTCTATTTCCATCTTTCCTGTTATTATATAAAACTGTACAGGTACATATGTTGTTGTTGGTCCTAGACTCGTCACTACTTCGCCGAGGTTAGGCTCGACACTTACTCAGTACATGGGGTCGGTTGTACTGATGCTACACCTGCACTTCTTTATGTTGTGCAGACTATGCAGCCGGACCCGGTGATCACTGATGGTCGGAGCTTCACTCAGCGCATTCAGGGACATCAAGGTAGACCCGCAGACGTTCGTGGGCCTTGACGTCACCTTCTACTATTCACTTTCAGCTCTGTCTTACTTTGTATTTCAAAGATAGTCCTATGTGCTTATTTTTCATACCTTTTGTTTGTAGTAATCTCTTAGGCAGTTCGTGAGTATGTGACACCAGTTATGGGATTTGTATATGGGTTTTATTTTGAAAGTGCTATGTTGTATTTTGGTTATTTTGTTAAATGTCATTGTGGGCCATCGATGCCTTAGTCATCTTGTTCGTTTTAGTCGTTATTGCATTTTATTTAGTTCAAACGTTGGCTTGTCTAGCGGGTTCAACGTTAGACGCAGTCATGGCCCGAAGGTGAGATTTTGGGCCGTGACATGTACCCTTCTAAAGCAATAATAAATGGTGTCAACATCTGAAATCGTGTATGATGCATAAACTGATGACTTTCCTTTTGAAACTAAATCGTGACCTTACACATACAAATCTCAATCCCACATAATGCACCACATCTATCATGCCATCATATGAAAAGCATAAGAATCTCATAATAAACTCTGAGTCACCAACATAACACATACTCGATCAGTCAGAAACCTGCCACTTTCCCATCCAGGAGAAGATCACAATACGCAACATGATCCTCATGCCTATAGGAAGTATTCATCTTAAACCGTGGTAGAAACCATCGAGAACTATCTGAAACCCATTTGCATATAACCAAACCATCATATTAGAATCTCTCTAACTCAGCCAAGACACACAGGTCGCCAAGCCTAAGCGTATTGCCCCAAAACACCTATAGAGACTAACCACATCATAAGTACCCAACAAACTGATCATATCCATTACCGTGCTGATCCAACCTACTACCAAGCTGTCCTATTTCTTTGAGTTCCTTTCGATTTACCGTCAATTTAACACTTCTCCTTGCTAGAACACCACAATACTAATCTAAGGCTCATCGCAAGAGATCATAGCACAAAACCACACTGCCCCAAGGGCCATAAGCCGATGTATTCCTTCTTAAGAACCCCAAAAGTACCACAACCGAGACACCCACTCTGAAAAGACCTTATGTGACCCTAACTTCACCTTCTTGATGCTAAAATGTATAATCCATAACTATATAGAAATACCGCGAGCCTTGACATTATCCAATGTAAATCGGAGATTATAGCCATATACCAATCCTGAAAATCCCTAGTTGCCACATATTAATCTTTAATCCATTAGAACCCTTTCGAGAGTCATCTACTATGCTCAAATCCCAATTACACCGCCCAAACGGGCAAAACGACATCTGCCCCATTAGCACGACAACACCAAAAGATGCAACCTGCATTAACACAACCGAGCAAATTTCTACACCATGCGCACTACATCATTCACAAATAACAACTCAATCATTCCATGATTCCCATATAACTATAAAGTGTAATACACCATGCATCCAGAAATTTCCTTGCTTAAGTCATCCTTAGAACCAACTTATGCATGTCATAACCGATCCACAAATATGCCTTAGATTGAGACAAATACAACACATAACTATGCAATCAAATCGCCGGTAGAAGACTCCCCCACTTGGATCAAAGCCATAGATCAAAACACTCGATAACTCACAATGCCCATACTCTATTACTGCCAAAATACCACCGTGAGGTTCAACTAAAAATCCTTCATAGACCCATGTAACATAATCCTTATAATACCTCAAACTATCTACAAATCTCGCATTCACCCTCGTGACGGTCAGGTCAACTGTTACAACCGATCCAAACTCAGATCACACAAATATAACCCCCTGGTAGAAAAGGAAGCCTCCACACAACATCATAAGGATCACAAATCCGTAGATTACCTCGTAGGTTATAATCCACCCGCTTAGCCTCAAACTAACATCTCTCTATACCCTTCACAACCACAACTACTACGCAATTACTTAATCTTCCTAAGTCTGAACTTATCAACAAGACATGAAAATCTACTTTGTCCCACAATTAAACAACATGAAGAATCTTTCAACACTCTCATACTTCGAGATTATACGTCGCATCAAGATAGTAATCAAGCACCCAATAGTCCTTTTCACATCTCAAGAAAACTCTTCTCATCACATTCAAACCACCTGGACACATTCCATCATCACATTATACTCATCATATAGCCATCTAGCCACTCATCGAGCCACAAATTCCACTAAAAAAGGACGCTATCAGACATATAAGTCTAAAAACACATGCTTACATAACCAAAATCCTCGTGCTCAAGCTACAGTCAAAACTCGGCCTCAAGTCTTCCAGATTAGACCATTATCATCACACAGACATCACACCATGAACCTTATCCATGAAATCAAGCGACGAGCTGGGACAAGGGTCAACGTCCAACTCCAATAACCAGCAACAATTCATAACGACATAATAAAATTGCAAAATTAAATAACTCAGAGGTATGATGCTCAACTCGTTCACAGTTACATGAAAATAGGTATGTTTATTAATGATGTCAATAAAACTCAATTCTTTCCACCAAATAGCCAAAGATATGAGTAAGTCTGAATACTGTGATTTTTCTTAAAAATCTTTCAACAACAATATAGATGTTTCATTTTCAGATAGCATGAGGAAAGTACATATCTATACCTATATGTTGATAAGCAAGTGAAATCATGAATGTCACCAAAATCAGGTAGCATGAGGAAATACATCTCTATGCCAATATCCCAAGTACGCATGTCAAATGTAATGCATCTCACTGTTGAAACTGTGCCCACTGTGGATGTGCAAACTTTGGAGGGGCTGATCCATCCCAAGAACTATAATAAGCTAAATCCTGGCATAAATCATTAAAGCATTCTATAACGTGTAGCCTAATTCCATAAGTATCACTCACAACAGTCCCTCGGCCTCACTCCGTCATCAACCTCTCTAGTCTCTCAGACTCACGACACTCATGCTAATAAGACCTAATCAATGATATGAAGTGTGACAATATACAATAATAGAGACTTATACATGATATGTAATGATGAATGCGACTGAGTACATAACTGCAATCAAGAAAATAACTCAACAACAAAGAACGACCACTGTGGGTCACAATAGTATAAGCATATAGCTTAAATACTATTTATAGCATAAATTATAGCTTAAGTTCTCTAACACATTGAGTACATTAAGATGTTTATATAAGATAGCTACACAGTTCTATGGAATCGACTACATCACAATTCACAAGGTGCACGCCCACACGCCTGGCACCTAGCATGCGCGTCAACTCAACATTAATCACATGACATGTGATTCGGGGTTTCATATCCTGAGTACCAAGTTTAGAAGTGTTAATAACCTGGAACAAGCCAAACCCAACCCTTAAGCAAGCCAAACGATGCTCAAAACATGCCATCACGCGCGTACCTGTTACACCCCATGTTTTCGTATGTGAGTATGTCGTAAGCCAATTGATGTAAGCTCAGAAATAATATTATATTTGGAAGCTTATAAAGTGAGTTAATCATGTTACCTAAAAGGTTAAAAATGTTTAAGATCATGAATAACGAGTACCAAGAGGGTTGGAAAGCTTAGAAGCTAAACCAATTGAAGAAAATAAGTTTCATCGAAAGTCGACGAGTTCGGAACGTTATAGCTTGTACTTTAGGGCGAGGCTATGGTTTATTACATGATAAGGAGGTTATTCTATGAGTTATTTTTGTCGTATGATAGTCGTGTGCTACGTTTTGAAATCAAGCAAGTTGTTGAACAAAAGTTGGCAAAGGTCTTCAAAAGTTACATTCATAATGTGCTGAAAATTAGGTAAAATGTAACTGAGATCTGCTCCCAGGATACTTGGAATTATTTGATGATCTACCAACCAAATTGAATATATATGAGTCTAGTTTTCAACTGAATAAATCTTTCATATATACAATGTCGGAGTAGATAGATATTCACATTTTAGCGAGACTGCGCCAAGCAGCTCTCTACGGGACCCACATATGTGGTTTAGATATGTTGATATATATAAGACGCCTCAAACCACTTTTAACTCATTCATTTTCAGTACCTACAGACCCTATACACCTAAAAACACTCTATCAAGGTTATATCATGATCCAAGACCCAAACAAAGGGAAAACAACACAAATTAAGTTTCGGGAATCCCGTCACGCTAGTAAGTTTCTTGTTCTTCTTGTTGTTGCTGATTTTTGGGTGGTTGCTCGTGTGTGAGGTTGTTTTAAGTGGTTTATGTTCTGTAAGATAATATCCTATGATTTTCATATCAACCTTAGGTTATTTCAAGTCATGAAAATGGATTACACCATATTTCAACATCAAACGTTAGTTCTAGTGAAGAATAACACCTCTTTGAGGTTGTGTTGTCATTGAGGATAGTTGTGGGCTGTGTTTTACTGAAATTTAAAGTTTTTGCTACTGGTTAAGGTGATTATAAAATCCTACTAGTTTTTCTTAAGATTGATTGTATGTTGGTTAAGTTGTTAGGATAATAAACTACAAGATAATACTTGGATTAACTTAAGTCACTTCTATGGTGTTGTATTGCCATTGGGGGCTGTTGTAAGCTAAATATAACTCGGATTTTAACTTGAAGCTATTTTAGGAGGTATGTGTATTGTGTTATTGCATTTTCTTAAGGTTATCTTGATGTTGATTAAGCTAAATGGTTGGACAAGAACTGAACTAGTGAATAAAATTGCTAATTGAAGAAAGTTGGAGTTGTGGATTGTTTCCTTTGTTATAAATATATGGTATAAGGATGTAATCATGGATGAATTACTTCATTATCATATTAATGATATTGTTAAGTTAATTTAAGAAGTCTATAAGGGGTGATATGGTTTATACGGATTCCGATTGAGCTTGTCGCTCAAAATGATTGTTAAACTAATCAGAGAGCTTATTGTGAATTATATTGTTGTTGTTTGGGTTGTTTGGTGAATTTTAGTAACATATGGGATGTAGTTAAAACAGGGGAGGTGCTGTCCATTTTCTTGTAGAATATTGGTTTTGAAATATGAAAGTTACAATGCTTATATGATGACGAGGAAGTCGGGCTACTCATTGTAGACGTAAGAAGATCATATTGAGCTTGGTTGACGATTGGAGAGAAGATTGCAAAGGTATGTTAAGGATATTCCTTCATTCTTTTGGCATGATGTAAAGTGAAACGAACATAAACAATATGCTATCTCATAATGAATCTACTCCTAGCAACTAAGGTTGTCCATGTTGTTCTTTCCTTACAAAGTTATTCTAAGAAAGTATGTATGATCTTTGAGTCCTAGTGAAGTTCATATTGATGGTATGATGTCCATAATGTTAATTGAAGGTGAAACTACCCTACGTCACTACGAAAGGTTTAGAGCGTGATTCCATGAGACCAACATGCATTATATATAGTATCAATTTTACTCTACTGATTCGCGCTATAGTCGGCCGGGTACGACACATATTGTGCAACCACTGATCAGTTGGGTTTACAGAGCTCCACATGGCCGGGTATGATTCTACCGAGCCTTATGATGGCCAGGTATGTTTTTACCGAGTCCTCTTCGATGGCGGGTACGATATGATGATGATGATTCCCACAGAGGTGTATGTTTTTCAAATATTATATATATATATATATATATATATATCATGCATTTTATGTCAGTATCTCTCAGAGGCACTCAGATGCTACAGGTTATATCTCTTATATCTCTCTTTACATTACTGTTCTTATTTATTCATTTCTGCCTTACATGCTCAGTACTTTATTCGTACTGACGTCCCTTTTTCCTAGGGACGTTCTGTTTTATGCCTACAGTTCCTGATAGATAGGTTGAGAGTCCACCTAGTAGGCTATCAGCTTAGCGGAAGGTGTTGGTGCACTCCACTTGCGCTGGAGTTGCCTATTTAGTCAGTAAGATTTGGACATGTATTGACTGGTATGGCGGGGCCCTGCCCCGACCTTTATGATGTTTATGTACTCCTAGAGGCTTGTAGACAAATGTCATGTGTATGGATACTTGTATGGCCTTGTCGGCCTATGTTTTGAGTGTACAAATGATCATGTCGGCCTTATAGGCACGTATGTCACATGTATAAGTTTCTATATAATGTTGGGTCATCCTATGTCTAGTATGCACTTATATTTTATTCTGGTTATCTCATGACGGCCCTTTTGGCCCATTTACCCATGATAGTACGATACGAAAGATATGTTACGTTGGTACTCGGTTGAGTAAGGTACCGCGTGCCCATCGTGGCCCTTTGGTTTGGGTCGTGATAGTACCGACCTCTGAATGGCTCGAAACTAGCCAAAAGAAACTCAAATACATCAAATAATGCCAACGGAAACAAACCCAATCGATAAAGGTTGAATATTTAATAAAATCCCAAAATCAACCAAAATGTCAAACCCGGGCCTGCACCTTGGAATCTAACAAAACTCAAAATATCCGACAACCCATCCAATTACGAGTCAAACCATACTAGTTTAAGTCAAATTCAACTCCCAATCGATGCTCGAAAATCAAAAATTCACTTTATGAATTTTTAGACAGAACCCCCCAATTTCTCTTTAAAATTCATAATCCAAATTCCAAAATCCGAGATAGATTTATGAAATATATCCAAAATAGAGTAGAGAACACCTACCCCAATCCATGTGATGAAAGTTGGCTAAAAGTCTGTTCAATCCGATCTCCATACCTCCAAATATGTACAAATGGATGCAACTTTCGAAATAGACTACTTCATAATCATTGGGAAAATCAATGAATCACGATCGCGGACACACCATCGCGATCGCATAGAAGAAAGTTTCACTGCCCAAAATCACCCCATGCGATCGCGGAACAAACTTCACGATCGTGAAGCATAAAAAGACCACCCTCAAAAAGTTACTAAGCGAACCCGACCCCAGGCTCACGAATGCGATGAAGAAGCCATGAAGACCTGCCCATCTCAGCTCTACACTGCGGACGCTATGTTCAATCTGCTGCAACCTATGCGAATGCAGACCATCATTCACCAACGTGAAGAAAAAGAATTCACGACCCAAAACTCTAACCTGTCATGATGGCGCCTATCGGTGATACTAGGAAAGCCGATTTTCAAAAATACTTTAACAATTCATAAAAGATAATTAGAAAGCCTTTTTCATAACGGGATTTTCATAAAACATAAGTTTGACTCAAAATATAATGCGCAAAGATAGCCACAAATATCGGGGTGTACAAAGTCATGAGCATCTAGATAGTCAGTCTAATAAAAACAGTGTCTACATGAGCTTGTGTATAAGTATCAATACATAAAAGAAAGATAACATAGAAGGAGAGACAAGTTCTACGGACGCCAGCAACTACCTCATAAGTCTCTGATACTCGATCGCGTACGGACTC
This sequence comes from Nicotiana undulata, assembly GCA_005239495.1. Taxonomy (NCBI): domain Eukaryota; kingdom Viridiplantae; phylum Streptophyta; class Magnoliopsida; order Solanales; family Solanaceae; genus Nicotiana; species Nicotiana undulata. The sequence goes on from MDKH01052845.1 coordinate 8,003, forward strand.
AACGACCTCCATCATCAAACACACATGGATCTGCACATGAAGTGCAAAGTGTAGCATAAATACAACCAACTCAGTAAGTAGTAGAAATAAATAAGGAACTAAGAAGAAGTGACGAGCTATACAATACTGTTCATTTCAGTAATTTTCAACAATGAAAGTAGACATGAGTCAATTCCGGCAATATTAGTCAAATCAATTTTATATTGACTAAGTTCAAGTAAAACCAGTTACAATATTTTCTAGAAGTTCGGAATAGTAGCATGGATCAGCTAAATACAGCAACAAAGAAGACAAATGCACTCTCTCAAGGTACAGTCATTCAAGTTCTGAATAGCTCAACACTCGGCGCTCAACCCTCAATACACATAATCAATAGGTACCTACACTCACTTGGGTGTACAGACTTCGGAGGGGCACCTACAGCCCAAGCGCTATAATCCGCATGGATAACTCACGTGCTGCAGGGGCAACTTACGTGCTATATTATCATATCAAGATCCGCACTGACAACTCACGTGCTATAATATCATATCGGAATCCGCACGGACAACTCACGTGCTAAAGTATAAAGTTCATGATTCGCACAAACAACTCACGTGCTACGGTATCTATATCTCACAAACAGGACCCAGACCTCACTCAGTCATGAACCTCTCGAGTCTCACGACCCTCAGTAGTGAAAGGGAATCAACCCAAATCGAAATGTTATAATGTATCAACAGGGAATATAAGAGTTGAGGTATAATATAAAAGACATGCTACCACTGAGTACACTAACAATAAGCAGGAAGGTTCAACAGGTATCACGATCCCTGTTGGGATCTACAACACCAATACATAGCCTAAGCATGATTTCTGAAATAAAAAGCAATCAAATTGCTAGAGGACAAGGAAAACATGTAAGCAACAATAGGCTTTTCGACTTTACAGTCTCACGGGACGGACCAAGTCACAATCCCTCACGGTGCACGCTCACATGCCCATCACCTCGCGTGCGAATCACCTCCAAATAGTCATATCATACCAAATTCTGGGTTTCATACCTTCAACACCAGATTTAAGACTGTTACATACCTCAACTGCGTAGAAATCCTACTCCAAATTGCCCTTGCCTCTCGAATCAATCTCCAAATGCCCTGAATCTAGCCACAAACAGTACGAGATAATCAATATAGGCTAAAGGGATCAATTCCATAAGAGAAATACTAAATTATAGCCCAAAATCTGAAATCCGCTCAACCCACCCCCGGACCCATGTCTCCAAATCTGACAAAATCACAAAACCCAAAAGCTCATTCACTCACGAGTCTAATCATACTAAATTCATCAAAATCCAACATCATTGGACCCAAATCCCCAAAATCCACTCTTCAATTCTCAATCCCTAAACCCCCAAATTTCACTTCAAAATCTCGCTACATAGTGGGGAAATAAGGGGGAAACAAGATTTAAGATCCAAAACGAGTTCTATAAGCTTACCTCAATAATCCCCTCAAATATCTTCTCCAAAATCGCTTAAGTCTGAGTCCAAAATGTTGAAATAAGACTAAAATCATGAACTCTTGCTTTTTACACTTCTTCCCAGTCTTTTCGCATCTGCGGACCCATTGTCGCATCTGCGGAAATTCAATTGCAGGTATGAATTCCACTTAAAACCCCAAGTTCCGCTCCTGCAGATTCAAGACCGCATATGCGCCTATCAGAAGTGCGGGAACAAATTGCACCTGCGGCTAAATCTCGCACCTGATCCTAGATGCACGTTTCTATGACCATCGTTGGTGCGGGAAAATCTTTGCACCTGCGACCTTTGCTCAACTCAAACATAATCGCTTCGGCGGTTCCTTTCCCTCTTATGCGGGCTTGCACCTGCGGTTCCCACTCCGCATGTGCGATTACACCAGCAGCAGTATCACTTCATTTGCCTCTCAAATCCCAAACCAAGTCCGAAAACCTCTCAAATTCCACCCGAGCCCCCTGGGACCTCAAACAAACATGATAACAAGCCATATAACCCAATACGAACTTAGTCGAACCTTTTAATAACTCAAAACAACATCAAAACACTGATGGATTCAAGCCTAAAGAACTTCTAAACTTCCGAATTCCGCAAACGATGCCTAAACTTTTCAAACCACGTTCGATTGTCCTCAAATTTTGCACACAAGTCATAAATGACACCACGAACCTACTCTAATTTCCGGAAATCAAATCAGGCCCCGATATCAAAAATTCCACGACCGGAAAAAATCGCCAAAAGAAGGAGAAAATGCAGGAAAGGGCTATAACTCTCGAAACGTCCGGTCGGGTAGTTTCATCCTCCCCCTCTTAAATAAAAGTTCATCCTCGAACGGGTATAAAAACATACCTGGAGTCTCAAATTCTGCTCCGCATCTCCCGCTCAGTCTCCTAAGTAGCCTCCTCCACGGACTGACCTTTCCACTGCACCTTCACCAAAGCTATATCCTTTGACCTTAACCTTCGAACCTGCAGCTCAAAAATGACCACCGACTCCACATCATAAGTCAAATCATCATCCAGCTGAACTGTGCTAAAATCCAAAACATGAGACGGATCGCCGACGTACTTTCGGAGCATAGAAACATCAAATACTGGATGCACACTCGACAAGATAGGTGGCAAGGTAAGCTTGTAAGCCACCCGCACGATCCTTTGAAGTACCTCAAAAGGCCCAATGAATCGAGGGCTCAACTTTCCACTCTTCCAAAACCCCATAACACTCTTCATGGGTGATACCTTTAGCAGAACCTTCTCCTCGTCTTGTAATACATATCACGGACCTTCATGTCAGCATAACTCTTTTGCATAAATTGCGCCGTGCGAAGATGCTCCTGAATCAATATCACCTTGTCTAACGCATCCTGGACCAAGTTTGTAACCAAAAGCCTAGCCTTACCCCGCTCAAACCATCTCACCGGATATCTAAACTGTCGCGTCCCCTTTTTCTCGCGAAATAAGGTTTCGATATTTCTGAGACAACTCTCTTCCTTTTGGGACGGGGGGATTTGAAGAGTCTCCACCTAACGGATTGAGGTGCGTTAGGGAACCTAGAGAAGTTAACTCATGAAACTAGTTTGCATAACCAGAGATCGGGTAAGGGCTCAAAATTACCTTGAGGGGAAGGTGTTAGGCACCCCTCGAGATCCACAACGGTGGGTCCCAACTGAACTTAATTAGGCGAATTAGTTTTAAAAGGGAAATAGAAAAATTTAGACAAATACAAATTACTTTAAACATGATAAAAAAGGGTCCTAGGTTTTTAGCCTATATGATCATTCTATGCAATACTTTGTAATTTCCCCAAGTTGGGGTGCTACTCATAGTATTAGCGCACAAGTCATCATATCCTTTACTACCCAATTACTATCTTTCAGTTATTACCTAAGCTTTCTAATTGCTTCTAACTCGTGCCTTGTGCGTGCACTACCTTTCCCTTACCTATGTTCTTGGAGGTGTTTAGGACCTCTATTCATGGTGGTTTTAGAATGACCTATGTTTCTTAAAATGAGAAAATCCGGGCTACAAACAAAATTCATATAGGATTTCATGTAAATAACAAATAGGGGCTCACATTAACCTCCACACTTAATCAACAAATGCACGCAATTGAACGAAACTTTGTTAATTTCAGGATCCTATAAGCATGATATCTAGATGAGGAAAACATAATATAAAGAAGCAGTTTATTAAGACGAGCATCGTGACCTATTGGTTTGCCTACTAATTTTATGAAGCTTTGAATCTGGGCATTTTCAGGCAGTAAGATATCACAATTTTTAGGCCCAGAATCATTAGTAACCCTACATATTTTCCTAAGTGATAACCCAAAATTGGTCAAACTCTGAACTGATTAACAGAACCTATAGTCATGATATCTACAACTGTTAATTATAGACCTATAACATGGTTTCTAAATGAATTGCTGATTTTAATAGACCGATTTTATCCCTTTTAGATCGTATAAGCATGCTTTCTAATTTTTTTTTGCAGAATTAATTTAACTCCTATAGACATGATTTCTAAGTGTTGACTTGATTTAAACCTCTACAAGCATGATTTCTAAGTTTACAAACTGATTTTTATCTCCTATAGGCATGATATCTAAGTTGAAACCGATTTTTATCTCATATAGGCATGATATCAAAGTTGAAACTGATTTTTGTCTCCTATAGGCATGATATCTAAGCTGAACCGACTTTTATCTCCTATAGGCATGATATCTAAGTCGTATGTGGCAGAGTTTAAAGCAAATTTCAAGGAAAGTTATTATTCAAATAGGTGGCATCCTATATACATGGTCACTAATGCATGTAAGTTATAAAATATGTACGGATCCTATAGACAAGATTTCTAATGCAAGGTGTCTATAAACAGGATTTCTAGTAAGCGAGTAAAATACAAAATAAAACAATTTGAAAAATCCTATAGGCAGGATTTCTAAACAAGTAGTAGCATTCACATGATTCAATCATAATAAACCTATATGTAGGATTTCTACCCAAGTTTAAAGATATAAGAACCCCCCTTGATTTTACTAATAAGCCCCAATTCTGTTTATTACATAGATAATTACAGCCCATAATGAATAAGTTAAATAACAATATCCATTATACTATAGGAATCCTTAGCAGGCCCAATATAAACCTGGGAGCCAGGCCTTCAAACATAGCAACTCTGAAGCATAATTTAGGATCCATCCATGGAACATAGAATTAGGTTCCTAGTGTGTCAAAGTTCCCAAGGGCTTCAAGGACCCCGTGCAATGCTCACACCAGGATCACACTTAAAGAAACAGTTCATAAAAGATTGGAAGACCAACCCCAATGTGTCAGAGTTTGGAGGAGTCTCAGGGACCCTAGGCAGTGCTCACACTGGGGATGGTAGGAACCTAAATAACTAAGAGTAAAAGATTGAAAACCAGTACATAGGGGGTAAAAGAGACTTTGGAAAATAGCTAATCTTCAGAAGGGTAGGGGTAAGGGGGACAATGCATACATAATAGTAACAGAACTGCACCAAGGAACAAACAAAATTCATGTTCAACATATAGTTCAAACAAATTTGCATTTTTGATAAGGCTAGATACTAATATTAAACAACCATGGCTTAAGTACAGAAATAATTAATAAACAAACAGGACACATGGATTAGCCACATATTGTTCACATGTGTTTAGCAAAGTTCGGAACAAGGAACTGATTAGGAAGAGTTTCACATTATTGAAGATAGCTGAGCTTAACAGTGTTACTAAGTGGAACTATGTAGTCACATAGCAAACAGAATCATGCTGAAGACTGAAATAGACTAATTGAATATAGAACATAATAGAATACTAGGAGTTAAGGCATACCAGTCAAGAATAAAAAAAACATGAATGCAATAGTAACTAGAATTCCAGAGAATCTGGCCTTGGCTTCCAGCCGGCCAATAGTGCAGGAATCAGAATAATAGAAAGAGAGCTTATGTTTTTAAGAACAAAGAGTTTTAAGGTTTTTTTGAAAGGGGTGTTAAATCGTGTAAGTCTATTTTTTTTAAATCAGGACAAGGGATGGGTTTTTATTGCATACAATAGAGTCAAACAAATAAGGTATAAAATCAATTACACACAAATGAGGTATGAAAATAAATAAATCAATCAATTAAGGTCAGCATGAATCAAATAAGAGGACATAATCAAATAAGTACCACTTAATTTAAGGAAAATCTCACACGGAATCAATCAGCATATAAATAAAGTAACAACCAATTCCAAAACCAATTAGGAGTCGGAACACAAAATCAGCCAGTAGTACGGGTGCACAAATAAGGTAAGAATAAGTAAGAACTTAATAAGGAAATACGGGTAGTAAATTCAAACCGTAATTTAGGCCAGTAAACTAATTAATACTTTAAACAGAGCTAAGGTAAACAGGCAAGAACAGTAGAATAAATGGCCAAATAATCGCAACCCTAGGAACTACAAAGACAGATATATGGAGCTTAATTAAATTAAGTAAAAATCAGTCAAAAATTTAAATAAAAATTAGATATGAAAACACTTAAATGTTTAAAACATTTTTTTTGCAGAAATCCATTAGAACCAAAACCTTAGCTTTTAGGGTAAATTAAATCGGTCAACAATAATAGTTAAAATAGAAAACGTTTAAGGGAAAAAATACTAAACAAACACAAAATTGCTTCAGATCTGAAGAGATCAAAACGAATTCAACCACAAAATAGATAGGTTCATGGAAATAGATAGAAGCGAATCAAATATGGTTTGAACCAGAGATTTGGAACCATAAAAATACAAAAACATTCGTGCTTACAAATTTTGGAGTGAACATAGACGGAATAATCAAGAAAAGAGAGACGTTGAATCAGATTTGGTTAGAGTCTTTGAGATTCATATCAAGCAACATGAAAATCATACAACCAGTAGTGTAACGACCCGAATCGTTTTGCATTTTAGGACCCCGTTCCCCTAAATGAGACTTTCCATAGTTGCTTTTAATAATTTATGACTTGTGGGAACGGGTGGTTCGAGATTTGGAAGAGTTTGGAATGGTAGAGGAACACTTGGTTCCTTTAGGTTGTCCTTTAAGGCCAAGTTTCACTTCGATCAACATTTTTAATAAACAACCTCGGAATCGAGTTTCGATGGTTCCGGTAGCTTCGTATGATAATTTCGGACTTGGGCGTATGTTCAGAATGGGTTTTGAATGACCCGAGAGTGTTTCGGCACCCAATAGCGAAATAAGAGTTTCCTTCTGTTCATATTGTGGCTTGGGACGTGTTTTTGTGTTATCGAGGTTCGAACAAAATTTACAACTGGTAATAGTTCTGTTATGTCATTTATGATTTGCTTAAAAAATTTGGTATCATTCCGAGTAGTATAGGTAGGTTAGGCGCTTTGAAAGCGAATTCTAGAACTTGAAGGTCAAAGTTTGATTCTATTTGGTTTTGAGGTCGGATTCTTAGTTTCGTTGTTCTTTATCACGTTTCGAAAATTCGAGCGAGTCTGTATCATGAATACAGACCGGCCAGTGACTTTGGACGAGGTCCCGGGGGGATTAAGTGAGTTTCGGACCCATCAGAGCTAAATGCTAAAAACCAGAAGTTTCCAGGTCTTGTTTCCTTCTCCGCGTTCGCGGAGGGGCGACCGCGTTTGCGAAGAAGGAACTGGGCATGGGTGGTGGATGCTCTGTGCGTTCACAATAACTGCTCCGCGATCACGATGGGTTGGGTTCCTGACCCAGTGCGTTTTCACCTTGCCCCCACGTTTGTAAAGGGTATGGCGATGGGCCAGCCCAGCTTAGCCCCTTACCCAGTGCGTCCGCACCCCACCTGCCGCATTTGCGAAGGTCTAGCTCAGCTAGCCTCCGCGTTCGTAGGGTCTCCTTCGCGTTCGCATAGAGGCCTCTGAAGGCCAGACCACTTACTCACCGCGAACGCACTGCTCAGGCTGCGTTCGCATAGAAAGAGCAACTGTGCAGTGTGTTTTTTATAACGGGACTTAGTCATTTTTTTGGCATTCTTCTTCTTCCTTGGAGTGATTTTGAGCATTCAAGAGAGGCAAACTACCTAGCTACTTTGAGGTAAGTAATTCCTGCCATAAACTTAGTCTAATACATGGATTCATGGGTTAACACACTAATTAGAGGAAATTCATGGGTTAGAGTAAAAACCTAGGTTTTATGAAAAATGGAGGAATTACCAAGGAATTTGCTATGGAATCATACACAAACTATATATTAATGATCCTTAGGATATGGGTAAGTGTTTCCTTTGAAATTTCCGGAATCCGAGCATGTGGGCCTGGGGGTGTATTTTGAGATATTTCAAAGTAGGCTAAAATGGTTAATTAAATAAGGAAATTCCATTCTCTTGAGACTAAATTAATGTATTTATGCAACATTTGACTAGTTTCAAATCCTTGGAAGACGAGTTTGGAGATTTGGGCGCATTATTGACCCGAAAAGTAGGTTCTACACGAGGTGAGTCTCCTTTCTAACCTTTTAAGAGTGAATTGTCCCCATAGGTGATTATAAATAATTGCATGTCCTTATTTGTGGGGGCTACGCGCGTACGAAGTGACGAGAGTCCGTCCGTAGCTACTAGTATGTTGCGTTGGGTAGCTTTAGGACTCACAAGCATGCTTTTATGTGCCTTACATATGTCCCTAAATGTATTTGAGACGCATAGTATCCTTGAATTGGTATGAGAGTATTAGGAAGTTGTGTTCAAAAATCATATTGATTAAGTTCTTGCTTTTAAGTATTATCTCTGTTAAATCCCTAAATATTGATAATTTTGTGTATATATACGGCACCAGCGTCGTATGTATGATTCGTAAGCGGGATAGCCCTACCATTATGTCAACCGCGTCGCATGTTCGATTCGCGAGCGGGGTAATATATGCATCTATGGTTTGAGCTGTTCGACCCTCGGCAGTGCACATTTATTTTTGCGACGCTTCGGCTGTACGCTTACGGCATACTATGTGCTATATAAATTACTGGGAGTTTTGTTGTAATTGTATAAATTGTTTCATGTGAGAAGGGAATTTAGTACATTATATGCTAGTGGAACTTGACATGCAAAGGTAATTACAATTATACTTGATATTTTATGTCTTTGTGATCACTACGACTGTTATGCCTTCCTAGCCCTTATTAAATTATGTTACTTAATTTTGACCTAGTAAGTATCACGTCTACCTCTCGTCACTACTTCTTCGAGATTATACGGGATACTCGATTGGTACATATCTGTTTATGTACTCATGCTACGCTTCTGTACTTAATTCTACGCTCTGAGGCAGGTGCATTTGGGTATTCATCTGGAGCTCGTCATTGACGTATAGTTGGCGTGGACTTCTCGGTGAGATGCTTTCCTTGACGCTTTTCTCTGGAAGCACCTTGGAGTTCCTCTTTCCTTTTGCTATGTCTGTATTATATTTCTTCAGACAGTAGGGAAAACGTGTACTTTCTTTTGGATACTCATTTCTATTAGATGCCCGTAGACCTGTGATGCCAGTTCCTGGCAGTCCCACATAGTGGATATTTTATTCTTTTGGGTTGTAATTATTGGTTGTGATTACTATATTTATTTCTCACTCTTGGTTGTCTAAGGCGCTTGTTTACTTCAAAATTTAAAATTAAATGAAAAACCTCTCAAGTATGGGAAATTTTTTCATAGATTAAAAAGGGATCACTAGTAAATTTAGGTTGGCTTGCCTGACATCGGAGTTGGGAGCCATCGCGACCTAAATAGGAAGTTGGGTCGTGACAACATGGTATCAGAGCTCTAGGTTCACAAGTCACAGGAAAACCTAATAGAGTCTTGCGGATCGATACGCAGACATCCGTATTTATCTTCGGGAGGCTATAGGGTGTTAGGAAACTTCTCTTTATTCATATTCTATCGTGCAGTCGATGGTTTACTAAATCTCATTCTTCCAGACCCGGGAGATGCCGCTACCCCCGCCGTCCGAGGCCGTGGTAGAGGCTGGTGGAGACCACCGACCCGAGGTAGGGGTCGAGGGCATCCCAGAGTTATTCCATTAGCACCCCCAGCGGATCCAACAGAGGATCCCATTACTGAGGAGCAGGGTGAGGTGCCCCCAGTAGATCCAGCTCCGATGGACTTCATGACTGCACCAGGCTTCCAGGAGGTCATGGGCTGTATGATGCGGTTCATGGACACTATGACTCAGGCTGGTTTATTTTCAGTGGATCCTGCCACATCCCAGGCCGGAGGGGGAGTTCAGACCCCTACTGCCCAGGCCGCAGGACATACAACAACAGTTTATCAGACCCCGGGTACACTGCCCGTGGGTGGAGCCCAGCCTGTAGCAGTAGCACCTGAGCTCAGACCAGCTGTGGGCGATGATTCGTAGAAGTTACTAGATTGACCCGATTGCACTCTCCTGTCTTCGGAGGTGAGAGGGGCGAGGATGCCCAGGACATCACTGATAGGTGCTGGGACAGACTGCACAGTATGAGGACACTGGAGTCCCATGGAGTTGACTTCACTACTTTTTAGCTTGAGGGTAGGGCCCGCAGATATTGGCAGTCCTACATCATCGGTAGACCAGCAGGTTCCCCTCCTATCACTTGGGAGCAGTTCACTCAGCTGTTCCTGGACAGATATATTCCACCCTCCGAGAGGGAAGACCTGCGGTATCAGTTTGAGCAGCTGGAGCAGGGGCAGATGTAAGTGACAGACTACGAGGCCCGATTTTCAGAGTTGTCTCATCATGCCCTTATGATACTCCCTACTGATGCCAAGAGAGTGTGAAGATTTGTAGCTGGGCTGCACTCAGGTATTAGGGCCAACATGGCCCGAGAGGTGGAGATGGGGACTCCCTATCAGCTTGTGGTCGAGATAGCTCATCGGATTGAGGGTTATCGATCGAGGAGCAGAGAATAGAGTCAGCAGGATAAGAGAGCTAGATTTTTTGGATATTTTAGAGGTGCCCCAGCCAGGGGTAGAGGTCAGTTCGGTAGAGGCCAGCCTAGTAGGCCTCCATATTCAGCTCCTCCACAACCTCCCCGTGGTGCTCCAGTGAGGCCTTATTTCAGCGCCATGCCGGAGAGTTTCTATCGTCCACCAGCCATTCAGGGTTCCTCAGGCGGGTATTCCGGTCATTAGGGGTCTTCTAGTCCTTACTTCAGTGCCATGCCAAAGGGTTCTCATCGTGCCCCAGCTATCCAGTGTTCTTCTTCAAGGCAACATGCTATGCCACCGGTGAGATGTTATGAGTGTGGGGATTCAGGCCATATGAGGAGGACTTGTCCCAGGCTTCAGGGCAAGGACGTTCAGCAGAGTTACCAACTTACATACTCAACACTGGTGGTTCGTCCACCCAGAGGTGGAGGGCAGGCTGGTAGAGGTCGTCCCAGAGGTGGAGGCCAAGTGGTGGGAGCTTAGCCGGCCCCTATTCATTCCAGCGGAGGTCAATCATCCAGTTCTCCAGCTAGATTCTATGATATTCCGTCTAGATCAGACGCAGTGGCCTCAGATGCCGTGATTACAGGTATTATTTCAGTATGTGGTAGAGAGGCATCAGTGTTATTTGATACAGGATCTACCTATTCATATGTTTCAGCCTTATTTGGTTGTTTCCTAGATGTTCCTCGTGAGTCCTTGGGCACTCCTATTTATGTGTCCACTCCTGTAGGCGATTCTGTGGTGGTAGACCGGATTTATCGAACCTGTGTGATTACATTTTGTAGGTTCGAGACTAGAGCGGATCTCCTACTGTTCGATATGGTTGATTTTGAGATTATCCTGGGCATGGATTGGTTATCCCCCTATCATGCCGTACTAGATTTCCATGCCAAGACAATTACTTTATCCATGCCCGAGTTGCCTAGGCTAGAGTGGAGAGGTTCCTCAGTTAGTGCAGCCAGTCGGTTATTTCTTTCCTGAAGGCTCAACATATGGTCGAGAAGGGTTTTCTGGCGTATCTTGCTTATGTGCGGGACACCATCGTTGAGTCTCTGACGATAGATTTAGTGCTATTGATTCGAGAGTTTGCCGATGTATTTCATTCAGACCTTCCGGGCATGCCCCCGGATTGTGATATTGATTTTTGTATCGATGTAGCTCCAGGCACTCAGCCTTTTTCCATTCCCCCGTACCGTATGGATCCGAAAGTATTGAAGGAGTTGAAGGAGCAGCTTGAGGAGTTGTTGGCTAAGGGGTTTATCAGACCGAGCGTATCACCGTGGGGAGCTCCAGTTCTATTTGGGAAGAAGAAGGATGGGTCTATGCATATGTGTATTGATTACTGCCAGTTGAACAAGGTCACCATTAAGAACAAGTATCCATTTCCGCGTATCGATGATCTGTTTGACCAGTTGCAGGGTACCCGGGTGTTTTCTAAGATTGACTTGAGATCAGGGTACCACCAGCTGAAGATTCGGGCCTCGGATGTCCCGAAGATTGCTTTTCGTACGAGATATGGCCATTATGAGTTCCTGGTGATGTCCTTTGGCTCGACTAATCCCCAACAACATTAATGGACTTGATGAACAGGGTGTTCAGGCCGTATATTGATTCTTTTGTCATTGTCTTCATTGATGACATTTTGATTTACTCACGTAGCCTGGGAGAGCACGAGCAACATTTGAGAGTTGTGCTCCAGACTTTGCGAGAACAAAAGCTATATGCTAAGTTCTCCAAGTGTGAGTTCTGGTTGGATTCCGTGGCATTCTTGGGACATGTGGTATCCGGAGAGGGTATCAAGGTTGATCCTAAGAAGATTGAGGCAGCTCAGAGTTGGCCGTGTCCTACTTCAGCTACGGAGATCAGGAGTTTCTTGGGTCTAGCAGGCTACTACTAGTGATTTGTGGAGGGCTTCTCATCCATTGAAGCTCCACTGACTAGATTGACCCATAAGAATGCCCCGTTCCGATGGTTCGACGAACGTGAGGCGAGCTTTCAGAAGCTCAAGACAACATTGACCTCAACACCAGTTCTAGTATTGCCTTCCGGTTCTGGGATGTATAAAGTATATTGCGATGCTTCACGCGTTGGCTTGGGGTGTGTGTTGATGCAGGAGGGGAGAGTTATTGCTTATTCTTCACGCTAGCTGAACGTTCATGAGAAGAATTACCTTGTGCACGATTTGGAGTTGGTGACGATTGTTCATGCTCTTAATATTTGGAGGCATTACTTGTATCGGGTGACATATGAGGTTTATACAGACCACCGCAGTTTGAAGCACCTGTTCAAGCAGAGGGATCTTAATTTGAGGCAGCGCGGGTGGCTTGAGTTGCTGAAGGATTATGACATTACCATTCTTTAACATCGGGGCAAGGCGAATGTGGTAGCATATGCTTTGAGCAGGAAGGCGGAGAGTATGGGTAGTTTGGCTTATATTGAAGCAGGGGAGAGACCTCTAGCCTTGGACATTCAGTCCTTTGCTAATCGCCTGGTGAGATTAGACCACCACCCTAAGGACCTTGTGTTTAATTTGTTTAGTAACCTCCTCTTTAATTTTCAAGCTCATGTCTGGCTTGAATTTCCTGAGTTTCTGCTTTACTGGCGGGCACATTGGATTTGTGGGTAACTTATGAGACACTATGGATGTTCTCAATCCGGTCATATCGTCGTATGGCCATGCAAAGGTATACTCATACTCCTTTAGGAGCCGCGTGTATTCCTCTTTCTCTGACGGTGACAAAGGGATGCTTATGCGGGTTTCCTTGACGGTTTCAGAAGCTCCCAAGTGGACTATCTCAGTCTCGTCAAGGTTGGATTTTGGCTTGTTCTCCAAATTCTCCACTTCTCTAATGACCTCCTCATGTATCACATCATCACTGTCCTTTTGTGTGTTGTCTCATTACATGTCACAATCGTTGGTTAATCAAATAGTAATGTTGTAGGAATAAAAATATGAAAGAAAAGTAGTAATAATAAAGCATCAAACCATTAAAAGAACAAAAAATGATTTTCAATAACTCAAATAACGTTTTGGAACATTGAAAATATTATTCAAAACAAAAATGCAAAAGAGGGAATATCTTTTTTCCAGAAAAAGTAAACAATGTTATTCAGCCTTGCTACCCCGGGACTCGTCGGGCCCTAGATGGTCAAACAATCCAGTTTTTGAGGAATTCTCTTCTCTCCTAAGTCTGTATAGTAGGGCCTTCCTCCTTCTCCTCCTCGACGATCACACATCAGTCCATATCATTGTCTTCCAGGAACAAATTGCAGCACGGGTTGATGAAAGATCTGACTTAAGTGCAGCACGGGTTGCTCAAGAGGATAATATGGACCACGCCATGGTGGTGACCAATCATCGTATTCCTTCTAGGTGTACTGATACCCCAACCCAAAAGTTGTTCCATGGCGCTTCGGCTGTATCGGCTTGGAGATACCTTGAAGATTTTTTTCGAGCCTCTTGCCAGGTTAGTACCCTTGCCATGCCAATATGCTTTCTATCTTGCTACTCCACTACTTATTCTTTTTTATCACGATAACACGCTCGTTGCGATGGTAGGTTTCTCCACCTAGCGACTTTCTATTTTCTACCACTGGAACAGTCTGACTTGTTTAAATAGGGTTGCTCCCATCTCCATGGATGATCACTTCTTGATGGTTCCGTTCAAACTTTACAGCCCGGTGCAAAGTACACGCGATATCCCTAGTGACAAGCATCCAAGGCCGTCCCAGCAGCATATTGTAGGAGGCAGATATGTCCAACACATGAAACTCAACATCAAACCAGGTAGGACCCATCTGCAACCAGAGATTAGTTTCTCCAATGGCAGCCCTTTGAAACACATCGAACTCTTTCACATTCATAGTCCCCGCTCGTATCTCACGTAGGCCCTTGCCCAACCTCTTCAGCATTGTCAATGGGCAAATATTGAGACTGGATCCTCTATCTATCAAAACTTTGGCGATAAACTTATCTTCACATTGCACTGTGATGTGCAATGCCCTGTTGTGACTTAACCCTTCAGGTGGCAGCTCATCTTCATGGAAAGTGATATTGTGGCTTTCTCGCACTTGCCCTACCATGTTGGCCATTTCTCCGCTAGTGATGTTGTTTAGTATGTATGCTTCATTCAACACCTTCATCAGAGCATTCCTGTGTGCTTCTAAATTTTGTAGCAATGACAAGATGGATATCTGGGCAGGAGTCTTGTTCAGATAATCAACAACAGAGTACTCCCTTGCCTGTACCTTCCTCCAGAGGTCATCTGGACCAGTCTTAATGACGGGCGGTTTGCTGGAAGCTTGCTTACTGGTTTCTCCCAAATGTTCCGTTGTACAAACCCATCCTGTTCTGGTCATTCCTTATGCAGCACCAGAATCTTCCATCTTCTCTTTTCCCTTTCTTCTAGCTTCGGCCACATAATCCCAAGGTACATCATTGGAACTGAAGGGTGGTGTGGATTCCACCGTTACAGTGAAAGGTGTGGCCACTTCAACCTCAAACGGAGTGGGTGTTGTCGCAGGTGGTGTTACTTCTACTTCAAAAGAAACCGATGCGGATACCTCGACTTCAATTGGCGGCTGTACCTACACCACAATGGGATAGAGCGTGACTGCAAGTTTCTTAGGATGATCACCTTCTCGAATAAGTGTGATTGATCCTTCGGGATCCCACTCTTCATCAGTTTCTATCACATCGACTCTTTCACCCCTATGTTCTGGGAGGGGATTGTTGCGGACATTAGGTGCAGTTTCTTTTGCCTGTATGACCTTATTATCAATCAGTGTTTGGATCTTATCTTTTAGGGTGTAACACTCATCAATAGTGTGTCCCTTCATACCGGAAGGGTACGCACAAGTCTTGTTTGGATTGACCCATTGAGATGAATTTTACATTGCTACATCGCGAATAGGGGTGACATATCCAGCAGTTTTCAACCTTTCGTATAACTAGTCGAGGGGTTCAGAAATGGTGGTGTACTGTCTAGGTGGTTTGCGGTCAAAATTAGGCTTGGGTTTTTGGTATTTTGGACGATTTGGAGGTGACTAATAATAGGATGGTTGGGTATTATAGGCATGGTAGGCAGTAGCCGGTTGGGAATGTCTGGGGGGTGAAGGTTGGTATGTGGGTGGAGGTGTTTGGTATACAAATAGAGTTTTTGGACCGTGGGAAACCGTTACTGTTCCCACTTCTTTCTTCTTCGATATACCACCTGATTGTAATGCTTTCTTCGTGGCCTATAGTGCCTTAAAATTCATCACCATTCCGCTTTTGATACCTTTCTCGATCCTCTCCCGAGCTTGATGATATCGGAGAACTTACGATTCTCAATAATTTCGTAATATTGCGGATTTTGTGCCCTGACAAAAAACTTGTTCATCTGTTCCTCATCTAATGCCATCCTGACCTTTGCCGCTTCTGACCTCCACCGAGTAGCATACTCGCATAAAGTCTCAGTTGGCTTCTTCTTGAGGTTCTGGATATAGAAAACATCCGGTGCATTCTCTGTGTTGAATCTGAACTTGTCCATGATATCTGTCACCATGCTCACCCAATTAGCCCATTTCTTAGGATTCTGGCTTATGTACCAAGACTGGGCATCTATAGTAAGTCTTCTCATGAACAGCTCCATACAAATCCTTTCGTCTTTTCCGCCCCCCACGAGCTTGTCACAGTCAGTTCTCATATGAACCTTGGGGTCACCCGTTCCGTCAAACATTTCGAACATAGGAGGTTTGTAACCCTCCGCCAGTTCCATATCTGGATGTATGCACAAATCTTCGTAACTCAGACCTTCTATCACTTTACCTCCTTCAACACCCTGGACTCGGCTTGTTAGTTTCTTGAGCTCCTCAGCCATGTTCTTGATGAGCAGGTCCTTCTCGGCGGATTCTGGTGTATATGAGATTTGTTGAGTGGAGTCAGGTAAGGTTTCTACATATATAGGGTTGTTCTGGGGAATGCCAAAAGTTTAGGTATAGTGATGATGATTAGTTGAGTTTTGGGGTTCGGGGATAATTTGTGGGGTATTCTGAGGAGTGTGATAGGTGGTTTGTGGGTATTTAGTAGGGAGATGTTGATTTTGAGGAGGGGTTGTATACTGGTGAGTACGGGAGGATTTTGCGGGCGTTTGTTTGGTTTGTTATGAGGTGGTTGCGGGTTTTGGGTGTTGACATATGGGACATTGAGTGTGAGGGATAGATTTGCCAAGTTACGGACATGCTCAAGCTTACCCTGTAGTTCAAGTATCTTCTGTTCAAGCCGTAAAACCAAATCATTTAGGGCTTGAGTGCCCGGACCATCGGAAGTTTCCACATTCTCAACATGTGTAGTATTGACTTTTCTGACGCCGTTCATATCATCCATTTTAGCTTTTCCTTCGCCTTTCGGTACACTTGGAGGAGGAGAAGGTTGTGGGCCTCTGGATCTGGTATGATAAGCTGATGATGCTAGTATGCATGAACCAACCTTGGGCAATGCGAATAATAAAAAGAAAGAAAAACAAAAGGTAACCAAGTCAGCAGGAGTTCCAAAAATGTTTGCAGTATTTAAACACATATTGCAAGAATGTAAATTCGCGTACTAATTTGGGAGCCTCATTGTGCCCGAGGTAGGCCTAGCGACAAGCTGATTTGGAGAATTTCATTGCCAATAATTTCCTCATTTCATTAATGTAAAAATAGATGAATCTAAGACAACATTAAATAAGATAAGTCATTAATGTCTTTTGGCCTTATTTCATTTGAAAAA
Source organism: Nicotiana undulata (assembly GCA_005239495.1). Lineage (NCBI taxonomy): Eukaryota > Viridiplantae > Streptophyta > Magnoliopsida > Solanales > Solanaceae > Nicotiana > Nicotiana undulata. The sequence continues at coordinate 25,206 of MDKH01052845.1, forward strand.
ATAAATTAAACCTAATCTACTTGGTCATAGAAGGACCTTCCCCAGACTTGATCTTCTTGGGTCCATCGATCAGGTTCCCCAGGTCGTGCATGCCTAGCGGCAGGTATACCCTTGCTAGATGTCCTCCTTTGCTTCCCTCAGCATTCTAACAGTCAACGAATCTTTCCCTTGTTTTCTCTTTTAGCTCTATCAGACCCTGCTCCAGATATTCTAGTCTTTCATTTGACTTGATAGCCATTTCGTTCTATTCATTGATCAACTCCATATCAGTCTTGTGTTGCTCCAGATACTTGGCCTGGGACTCATGAACCCTTTTGCGAAGTTTGTTGTATTTCACTTGGGCTTCAACAACTTCATCTATGACCATGTTCCCTCGACAGATCCCTGGCTCAACTATCCCTGCTATGCTGTCTTCCAACCATGATGGGTAGAAATGCACATGTCCTGCGTGATATCGGTCTGGCTCAATGGTATCCTTTTCTACCATGATCTTTAAGTGCCACATATGATGAGCTTCACAATGGTATGGGATGTCGTCATCCTGAAAATATGCCCTGTAATGGCTCATTACAGAAACTCGTGGTATGACTTGCTTCCTACCTACCTGTCTCACTACAATGATCAACACCAAGTGCAGAAAGTCTCTAGATCTGATGATGAATCGTCAGTAGTGAACCATTCGAACATCCATTGAACCTGATCCTCAGTCAAATTGTTGAAAAACTACACCCATTCTGTAGCATGCTCTGGTTGAGCAAACCTGTCTGGGATATAGGTCATTCTCTTAGGGTGATGGAAAGCTATGTGATCATTCCACGACCTTCGTGGAAGCTCTTGACGGTATTGACCTCTTTCGAGATGCTCTAACACCCAAACCTGTAGCAGCAGATTACAACCCTCGAAGTGTTTGAACCCCTTCTGACACTGATCTAAGGCCCGATATATGTATGCTATGATCATAGGGACAATGGTATATGGTTGCCCCTCGATTCCCTCCATCAAGGTTTTGGTTACCATGGCCAGTCTAGTGTGGATTATTTCCCCTTGGATTGGAAAAACTATAATACCCAAGAAGTAGACAATGAACACAAAATAACCCTGCGGTGAATTCAACCCAAGGATGTGATAGAGAATTCATCATGGAAGATACGGTAGGACTTTCTATGACCATATCGTTCATAAAAGAAGTCAAAAGGTATGTAAGACTTCTTCAGACACACCAAGTCATTGTTTTTCTTCAAACCCATCATTTTCAGAAACCCTTTGGGAGAGCAATTTTCCGGCACCAATAAACCGGGACTGTCTCAAGGCAGTCCAACAAATTCCCTTATTTCTTCCAAGAGAGGGGTCATTTCTATTTTTCCAAATCGAAACACGAATCTTTCTCCGTCCCAGAACATTGTGGAAGCTTCAATCAACATATTGTCGGCTGGATGTCTAATAAAGAAGGCAAATTTCCTAAAACATTTTTCATATGCTTTTTGTCACTTGATGGAAGGTCTTCCCACCAATCTAACAACAATGGTGGTATGCTACAGACCATGCCGAACCTGAGGACTTCGTGCCTTATTTTTCTGCAAAACAAATAAGGTTAGGCCCTTTCCCCCTCTAGATTCGACTATTTATACATCAGTGAGTAGCATATTGGCACTTATTTCTCCAAATTAATGCACAGATCGTGGTTGCGTCTGTTGGGATTATGGAAACCTCGATGGACTTTTGGATAAGGCTTTTCTTAAGGGGTTATTATGTGGACAACATATTAAACCGGGCTAAGTTTGACCATGATGCATGTACAATTATAATCAGAGTAAGGTTCCTATAGAGGTCTAGACCAGTACCCTCAAGCAGAAAACATGAGGGGGAAAGGCACAAAACCGCCGACTGCACCGCTGATCGACTAGTTTTACCACAAATAAGCCTTACCCAATTTAAAGGGGTGATATATAGGAAGAGCGCAAACACTCATCAAGAGTTGCTAAGGTATTGATTATGCACGAGTGGAATATGATGTTGAGCATGATTTATGCAATAGAAAATAGCATGTTGTCACGTATTTGCACGTTGAGAAAAATGATAAATGCGATATTTAATAATTGAAAAGGCGTTTAAGAAAGAAAACAAAAAGACAAGTCAATATCCATAGTAAAGAGTAATAAAACAAGAAAGAGAAAATAGGCAAATAAATTCACATAAAGTGGGAAAGGGAGAGGGCGTGCAAGTATTAACAGAATAAAGCATGCTTAAAGACTAATTCACAAAAATAAAGTTTGTTATGGTAAGAGCCTAAGGATATTCCCCAGCAGAGTCGACATGCTGTCGCGCCCCCTTTTTCTCGCGAAATCGGGTTTCGACATTTCTGAGTCAACTCCCTTCCTCTTGGGACAGGGTAATGGATTTGAAGAGTCGCCACCTAACAGATTGAGGTGCGTTAGGGCACCTAGAGCAGTTAACTTGTGAAACTAGTTTGCATCACCAGAGCTCGGGTAAGGGCTCGAGATTACATTGAGGGGAAGGTGTTAGGCACCCCTCGAGGTCCACAACGGTGGGTCCTAGCCGGACTAAATTAAGCGAATTAGTCTTATAAGGGAAATAAAACAATTTAAACAAATACAAATTACTTTAAACATGATAAAAGGGGTCCTAGGTTTTTAGCCTATATGATCATTCCATGCAATACTTTGTAAGTTCCCCAAGTTGGGGTGCTACTCATAGTATCAGCACACGGGTCATCATCTCCTTTACTACCCTATTAAAATCTTTCAGTTATTACCTAGGCGTTCTAATAACGTATAACTCGTGCCTTGTGCGTGCACTACCCGTCCCTTACCTATGGTCTTGGAGGTGTTTAAGACCTTTATTTAGGGTGGTTCTAGATTGACCTATGTTGCTTAAAATGAGAAAAGCTAGGCGACAAACAAAATTCAGATATGACTTCATGTAAAGAACAAATAGGGGCTCATATTAACATCCACGCATAATCAACGAATGCACGCAATTGAACAAAACTTTGTTAATTTCAGGATCCTATAGGCAGGATATCTAGATTAGCAGAACATAATATAAACAAGCACTTTATTAAGGCGAGCATCGGGACCTATTGGTTTGCCTACTGACTTTATGAAGCTTTGAATCTGGGTAACCCTGAATATTTGCCTGATAACCCAAAATTGGTCAAACTCAGAACTCATTAACAGAACCTATATGCATGATATCTACAATTGTTAATTATAGACCTATAACGTGGTTTCTAAATGAATTGCTGATTTTAACAAACATATTTTATCCCTTTTAGATCCTATACGCATGCTTTATAATTTTTTTGCAGAATTAATTTAACTCCTATAGACATGATTTCTAAGTGTTGAATTGATTTAAACCTCTACAAGCATGATTTCTAAGTATACAAACCAATTTTTATCTCCTACAAGCATGATATCTAAGTTGAAACCGATTTTTATCTCCAATAGGCATGATATCAAAGTTGAAACTGAATTTGTCTCCTATAGGCATGATATCAAAGTTGAAATAAATTTTATCTCCTATACGCATGATATATAAGTCGTATGTGGCAGAGTTTAAAGCAAATTGCCAGGAAAGTTATTATTCAAACAGGTAGCATCCGATAGACATGGTCACTAATGCATGTAAGTATACAATATGCACGAATCATATGGACATGATTTCTAATGCAAGGGGTCTATAAACAGGATATCTAGAATGCGAGTAAAATACAGAATAAAAAAATTAGAAAAATCCTATAGGCAGGATCTCTAAACAAGTAGTAGCATTCACATGATTCAATCATAATTAACATATAGGCAGTATTTCTACCCACGTTTAAAGATATAAGAAACCCCTGATTTTACTAGTTAGCCCTAAATATGTTTATTACAGATATTAGTACAGCCCATAATGTATAAGTTATATAACAGTATCCATTACACTATAGAAAGCCTAAACAGGCCCAATATAGACCTGGGAGCCAGGCCTTCAAACATAGCAACTCTGAAGCATAATGGAGGATTCATCCATGGCACATAGAGTTAGATTCCTAGTGTGTCAAAGTTCCCAAGGGCCTCAAGGACCCCCAACAATTCTCACACCAGGACCACACTTAAAGAAACAATTCATAAAAGATTGGAAGACTAGCCCCAATGTGTTAAAGTTCGGAGGAGTCTTAGGGACCCTAGGCAGTGCTCACACTAGGGGTGGTAGGAACCTAAATAACTAAGAGTAGAAGTTTGAAAACTAGTACATAGGGGGTAAAGGGGACAAGTTTAGAAAATAGCTACTTTCAGAAGGGTAAGGGTAATGGGGGCAAGTTTAGAAACCAGTGCATCAAAATAGTAACAGAGCTGCACCAAGGAACAAACTAAATTCATGTTCACCATATAGTTCAAATAAGTTTTCATTTTTCATTAGGCTAGATGCTAATATTAAACAACCATGGCTTAAGTACAGAAACATTTAATAAACAAACATGACACATGAATTAGCCACATGTTTCTAGCAAAGTTCAAAACATGGAACTGAATAAGGAAGAGTTTCACATTATTGAAGATAACTAAGCTTAACAGTGTTACTGGAATCATGTAGTTGCATAGCAAAAAGAATCATGCTGAAGAGTGAAATAGACTAATTGAATAAAGCATATAGAACAAAATAGAATACTAGGAGTTAAGGCATACCAGTCAAGAAGAAAGCAAAAAGGAATTCAATAGTAACTAGAATTCAGGAGAATCCGACCTTGGCTTCCAGCCGGCCAACAGTGCACAAATTTGAATAATAGAAAGAGAGCTTAAGTTTTTAAGAATAACAGTTTTAAGGTTGTTTTGAAATGGGTTGTAAAGCGTGTAAGTATGTTTCTTTTAAATCAGGACAAGGGAAGGAGTTTCTATAGCATACAATAGAGTTAATAAAATAAGGTATAAAATCAATTACACACAAATAAGGTATGAAAATAAATTATTCAATCAATTAAGGTCAGCTTGTGTCACGACCCAAATTCGGAGCCGTGATGGCGCCTGTCGTGGAATCAGGCCAGCCACCTATCTAAACTAATCTAGGGCCACCTATCAAGCAAAAATACCATTTTTAACAAGTCTGAAATCAATAATAATAGTAAGTTTGCATTTGAAAACAATTTTATGAGAATCAAGAACCCAAATCCTACAAAACCCGGATCTAGTGTCACACAGTCATGAGCTGCTAATACATAATACAACCCGAAAAGAAATGACCAATGTAGTCTGAAAGCAAATACGACAGGTAGAAGAGAAATAGATGACGAGATCACGGTCGCTAGCTGCTACCTCATCAACTATGATGAAACTGTTGCTACTCACTGACAAGCGCTGAATCTCGATGTACCTGGATATGCACACAAGGTGCAGGGGGTAACGTGAGTACACCAACTCAGTAGTAATGAAACCAACCTACGGGCTGAGAGGCTATGACGGATTAAACCTCCGATAATTTTGAACAACAACATATAACTTGGACATGATAGTAATATATCAGATAATAAACAAGATGCATCAATTTATGTCTGTAGCCCTGCATACCCGCATGAATTCATATAACATCAGGAATGATGTATACTCAGTAATCAAACTCTCATAAGGTGGTCCACTCAGTACTAGAATCTGGCCTTCCAGCCCAGGGAAAGTCCATCCCAGATATTACATAAACAGAAGTAACATAGTCACCTAGTACTAAGGAAAAAGGCCGATCCAGCCCCACGGAGAAGATCCATCTCCGGAACATAAGCCCCACGGAGAAGGTCCATCTCTGGAACATATCACTCGGACAAGATCCATGTCCAGGGAAGATCCATCCGTCAATATATGTGCGCTCACTGAGGGTGTAAAGACTCCGGAGGGGATCCTATAAGCCCAAGCGCTATATCAAGCCAACGAAGGCATGATTCCAGGGTCGTTGCGGTGGCAGTCCAACCTCATAACTGTCTCAAAACTAGGCTCCAAGCCTCACTCAGTCAGTACCTTCCAGTCTCACTCACCATACTCTAACATATGAAAATCAGCCAAAATCAATGATAATATAGAATAAACTAGCAATTTACGAGACTGAGGCATGAAAAATATACTATAACAGTACAGAGCACATGAAAACAATAATCATAAACAGAGACAACAATAATCGACCGTTCCGGTATGAACATATCGGCGTGAAGCCTTAACATTTATACTTAGCATGATTTCTATTGCGTTCAAAGTGAATGCAACCTTCACAGTACCAATATCAACCTTAGGTAACCATTAGATAGTGCCGTGGGATGAGCCAGGCTACACATATTCGGTGTGCGCCCGCATGCCCGTCACTTGGCAAGTGCGTCACCTTAATTAATATCAATTATCAGATAGTTTGGGGTTGCGAACCCTCAGTTCCAAGTTTGGAAGCGTTACTTACCTCAAAATCGGCTAATATACTACTCCGCAGTGCCCTTGCCTCTAAATACGGCTTCCGAGTTCTCCAAATCTACCAACAATCAGATGAATATCATTGTAATATGCTAAGGAACTAATTCCAATCGAAATTTATCAAAAATAATCAAAAATACCGAAATTGGTCAAACCTGACCCCCGGGCCCACATATCGAAACTCGATAAAACTTACACCACAAGAATCCTCGTCCTCCCACGAGTCTATGCATAACAAGAACACTGAAATCGGCGTCCAAATGACCCCTTAAATCCCCATTTTAAAGCCTCTTAACCCTAAGCCCTAATTACCCAATTTGCACTAATGTTTTCAAAATTTTCCACCATAAATCCGACCTTAATCATATATAAATGAGTTTAGAGTCCAAGAACCTTACCTTAAAGAAGAACTATCAAATTCCCTCTTCAAAATCACTTCAAAAGCTTCAAACCCGGATGAAATATTGAGAGAGATGACTAAAATTCGCGAAGGCATGCTTTTATACCTTCTGCCCAGTGGTTCCGCACCTGCGACCACATACCCGCACCTGGGGAACCGCACCTGCGAATCCCAGGTGCGCACCTGGGGAACTGCACCAGCGGATCCCAGGTGCGCACATGCGGAAAATCCCAAGGACCTCAATTTCCGCACCTGCGATCGACCTCCCGCACCTGCGGCCTCGCAGGTGCGGCATATACGTCGCACCTGCGGACTCTTCTCACTTAGCCAAACTTCCGCACCTGCGGATCCATGTACGCTCCTGCAGGACTGCACCTGTGGCTCCCCTTCCGCAGGTGCGAAAACACCAGTAGCAGTAACATCAGCAATAGCAAAACCCATTCCAACTCCCCGTTAACCACCCAAAACCATCCCGAGCCCTTCGAGACCCCAACCAACCATACCAACACACCATATATGATCATTCAAACTTAGTCAATCCTTCTAAACATCAAACACAACATCAAAACCCCAAAAACACATCGAGGTCAAGCCTATGAACTTTGAATTTTTCTAAATTCCACCAACAATGCCGAAACTACCCAAAACAACTCTGATTGACCTGAATTTTGCGGACATATCCAAAATGACATTACGAACCTGTTCCAAATGTCGGATTTCCATTCCGACCCCGATAGCCTATTTTCCACTACCGACCGGAAATCACCAAAACTAACATTCGCCAATTCAAGCCTAATTCTACACCGGATAATACTATAATATTCCAAACACACTCCTAAGTCCCAAATCACCTAACAAATCTATCCGAGCCATAAAATCCGCATTTCGAGGTCGTTTCCCAATAAGTCAACTTCCGGTTGACTTTTCCAACTCTAAGGCTATTTTTAGAGATTAAGTGTCTCAATTCCTTCTACAACCACTCCAAACCCGAGTTAACCACATCTAGCTCATCATGAACAGTCTAACTAAGCTACAACAAGGCAGAAACAGTGAAAATAAATGCATGTTCTACGTAACGACCGAATGGTTCGTTACATTCTCCCCCTCTTTAACAAACGTTCGTCCTCGAACGGGTCTAGAAACATACCTGGAGTCTCAAACAAGTGAGGATATCTGCTCCACATCTCCCGCTCGGTCTTCCAAGTAGCCTCCCCCACTGGCTGACCTCTCCATTGCACCTTCACTGAAGCTATCTCTTTTGACCTTAACTTCTTGACCTCGCGAGCCAAAATAGCCACTCGCTCCACCTCATATGACATATCCTCCTCGAACTGAACTGTGCTGAAGTCCAAAACATGGGACGGGTCACCGACATACTTTCGGAGCATCGACACATGGAATACCGGATGAACACCCGATAAGCTGGGTGGCAAGGCAAGTCTATACGCCACCTCTCCAACCTTCTGAATCACCTCAAAAGGACCAATGAACCGGGGACTAAGCTTGACCCTCTTTCCGAACCTCATAACACCCTTCATGGGTGACACCTTCAGCAGTACCTTATCACCCTCCACGAAAGACACGTCCCGAACCTTCCGATTTGCATAGCTCTTCGGCTTGGACTGAGTCGTGCGAAGTCGCTCCTGAATCAAATTCACCCTCTCCAACGCATCTTGAACCAAATCTAGGCCTAATAGCCTAGCCTCACCGGGCTCAAACCAACCAACCGGAGATCTACACCTCCTACCATATAAAGCCTCATACGACGCCATCTGAATACTGGATTAGTAGCTGTTATTATATGCAAACTCCGCTAGTGGTAGAAACTGATCCCACGAGCCACCAAAATCAGTCATACAGGCACGCAACATGTCCTCCAAGATCTGAATAGTCCTCTCTGACTGCCCGTCCGTCTGAGGATGGAACGCTGTGCTCAACTCCACTTGAGTCCCCATACCTCTTTGCATGGCCCCCCAAAACTGAGATGTGAACTGAGTACCCCTGTCAGAAATGATTGAAACTAGGACCCCATGCAATCGGACAATCTCCCTAATTTAAAAACCATCTAGCCTCTATGAAGTATAGGTAGTATTGACAGGAATGAAGTGCGCCGACTTGGTCAGTCGATCCAAAATGACCCAAATAGCATCAAATCCCTTCAGAGTTCGTGGGAGCCCAACTACAAAGTCCATGGTGATCCGCTCCCACTTCCACTCCGGAATGACCATCTCTTGAAGCAATCCACCTGGTCTTTGGTGCTCATACTTGACCTGCTGGAAGTTGAGACACCGTGCTACATACTCAACAATATCCCTCTTCATCCGCCTCCACCAATACTGCTGCTTCAAGTCCTGATACATCTTCGCGGCACCCAGATGAATGGAGTACCTCGAGCTATGGGCCTCTACTAGTATCATCTCTCGAAGGCCATCTACATCAGGCACACAAATACGACCCTGCATCCTCATAACCTCGTCATCACCAATAGTCACATCCCTGGCATCACCTCGACGGACCCTGTCCTGAAGAACCAACAAGTGCCGGTCATCATACTGGCGTGCTCTAATCTGATCATAGAGAGAAGACCGGGAAGCCATGCTAGCTACTACCCGTGGAGGCTCTGACTAATCCAATATCACAAGTTGCCCTGCTAAGGCATGAACATCACGTGCTAAGGGTCGCTCTGCTGCTGAAAGATATGACAAACTCCCCAAACTCCCTACTCGGCGACTCAGGGCATCGGCCACTACATTGGCCTTCCCCGGATGATATAGAATGGGGAGGTCATAATCCTTGAGAAGCCCCAACCATCTCCTCTGACGCAAATTCAAATCCTTCCGCCTCAGCAGATACTGCAAACTGCGATGGTCAGTAAAAATCTCACACTGAACCCCATATAAATAATGACGCCAAATCTTCAAAGCATGAACAATGGAAGCTCGCTCAAGATCGTGTACTGGATAATTATTCTCGTGCACCTTCAACTGTCTGGACGCGTAGGCAATCACCCTACCATCCTACATCAAGACCGCTCCCAAGCCAACCCTAGAAGCATCACAATAGACGTTGTAAGGACCCGAACCAGTACGCAAAATTAATACCGGAGTTGTGGTCAATGCTGACTTGAGTTTCTGAAAGCTCTCCTAACACTCATTGGACCACCTGAATGGAGCACCCTTCTGGGTCAATCTGGACAAAGGTGAAGCGATAGAAGAGAATCTCTCCACAAAGCGACAGTAATAACCCGCCAAACCAAGTAAACTCCTAATCTCCGTAGCTGAGGACGGTCTGGGCCAACTCTGCACCGCCTCTATCTTCTTTGGGTCCACCTGAATACCCTCACTAAACACCACATGACCCAAGAACGCTACCGAACCAAGCCAAAACTCACACTTGGAGAACTTTGCATAAAGTTTCTCCTCCCTCAATCTCTACAACACAACCCTCAAATGTTGAGTGTGCTCCTCTTGGCTACGAGAATACACCAGGATGTCATCAATGAACACAATGGAAAATTAATCAAGGTAAGGCTGAAACACACTGTTCATCAGATGCATGAACGCGGCTGGGGCATTGATCAACCCAAATAACATAACCAGAAACTCGTAATGGCCATATCTGGTCCTGAAAGCAGTCTTCGAAATATTAGGATCCCGAATCTTCAACTGATGATACCCAGACCTCAAGTCAATCTTGGAGAACACCTTAGCTCCTTGAAGCTGATTAAACAAGTCATCAATACGAGGCAAAGGATACCGGTTCTTCACCGTAACCTTGTTCAGCTGCCTATAGTCAATACACATGCGCATAGACCCATCCTTCTTCTTCACAAACAACACTGGTGCACCCCAAGGTGACACACTAGGCCGAATGAACCCCTTATCTAGGAGTTCCTGAAGCTGCTCTTTCAATTCTTTCAACTCTGCTGGGGCCATGTGGTAAGGTGGGATAGAGATAGGCTGGGTGTCTGGTAACAAGTCGATACCAAAATCAATGTCCCTATCAGGTGGCATGCCTGGAAGGTCTACAGGGAATACGTCCGGGAACTCACGAACCACATGAACATAATCAATAGAGGGAGTCTCACTATTAACATCCCTCACGAAGGCCAGATAAGACTCACATCCCTTCCAAATCATACGATGAGCCTTCAAATAGGAAATCACTCTACTAGGAACATAATCCACCGAACCTCTCCACTCAATCCTCAGCAATCCGGGCATAGCTAAGGTCACAGTCTTGGCGTGACAGTCAAGAACAATATGGCATGGAGATAGCCAATCCATGCCCAAAATCACATCGAAGTCAACCATGCTAAGAAATAATAGATATGCCCGGGTATCTAGACCCCTCAATAGATATAATACAAAACCGGTACACCCGGTCTACCACAAATGTATCCCCCACCGGAGTCGACACATGAATAGCTAAAATCAAGAACTCACGGGGCATATCCAAGAAATGTGCAAAATATGATTAAACATATGAATACGTAGAACCAGGGTCAAATAATACCGAAGCATCTCGGTGGCAGACTGAAATAATACTTGTAATCAGTGCATCTGAAGCTACGGCATCTGGTCTGGCCGGAAGTGCATAGAAATGGGCTTGTCCTCCACCTGATTGACCTCCCCCTCTAGGGCGGCCTCTGACTGACTGACCTCCACCCCTAGCTGCCTGGGCGGGTGGTGTAGAAACTGGTGCTGAAGCTGGAGGCCTCTTCTGATATGAGCTACTAGAAAGGCGAGGACAATACCTCTTGATGTGACCTGGATCCCCACACTCGATGTAACCCCTCTCAGTAAAAGACGGTGGGGACTGAAAGGAACCCCTAGAACCAGAATAGCTGGTAGAAGATCCATGTGTTGAAGAACCCTGAACTGACTGTGGCCTGGATGAGCTCTGGGCTGGAAGTGCACTGAATGATGAACGGCCCGGATGAGAACTACGGGGACCGTGTCCTGATGAAGTACCACTGTAAACTGGACGAGCTGGCCGAGGAGGTCTAAATGGACGACCCCTGCTATACTTAGTCTGACCTCCCGAGTTAACACCACCATAACTACTAGATCCTCGAGGCTTCTTGGCCTCCCTCTCAACCCGTTCCTGGCGGCGCACTGACTCAATCTCCCTGGCTATGTCAACTACTTCCTCAAAAGAAGCCCAGACACCCTCTTCCTGGTCAAAAAGATCCGTAACTGATAAGTAAGACCATCAACAAACCTCCAGATCCTCTCTCTATCTGTGGGAACTAGCCAGATGGCATGACGGGCTAACTCAGAGAACCTCATCTCATATTGCATCATGGTCATGTCTCCCTGACGCAACTGCTCGAACCCTCTGCGCAGCTTCTCTCTTGGAGATTGTGGTATATACTTCTACAAAATGAGAATGGAGAACTGGTGCCATGTAAGGAGCTGCATCAGTGGGTCTACGCCTCTCATAGGCCTCCCACCAAGCAAGTGAAGCTCCTAAAAACTGAAAAGTAGTGAATGGAACCCCACTGGCCTCTAATATCCCTGTTGTGCGTAGTATCCTCTGACACTTGTCCAAGAAGGCCTGGGCATCCTCGCCCTCTGTACCACTAAAAGTCGAAGGCTGGAGTCTACTGAACCTCTCCAACCTACGCTGCTCATCATCAGCTAAAGCTGGGACCACATAATCCTGAACCGGAGCAATAGGCTGCACTGGAACTGCCCCAGGTGTCTGAAGTCTCTGGGTGACCTGCTCAAGTGTCTGGGCAGCTGGAGTCTGAATGCCTCCCCCAGCCTGAGAAGTAGTAGCATTCACATGATTCAATCATAATTAACCTATAGGCAGTATTTCTACCCACGTTTAAAGATATAAGAAACCCCTCTGATTTTACTAATTAGCCCTAAATTTGTTTATTACAGAGATTATTACAGCCCATAATGTATAATTTATATAACAGTATCCATTACACTATAGAAGCCTAAGCAGGCCCAATATAAACCTGGGAGCCAGTCCTTCAAACATAACAACTATGAAGCATAATGGAGGATCCATCCATGGCACATAGAATTAGGTTCCTAGTGTGTAAAAGTTTACAAGGGCCTCAAGGATCCCCAACAATGCTCACACCAGGACCACACTTAAAGAAACAGTTCATAAAAGATTGGAAGACTAGCCCCAATGTGTTAGAGTTCGGAAGAGTCTTAGGGACACTAGGTAGTGCTCACACTAGGGGTGGTAGGAACCTAAATAACTAAGAGTAGAAGTTTGAAAACTAGTGCATATGGGGTAAAGGGGACAAGTTTAGAAAATAGCTACTTTCAAAAGGGTAAGGGTAAGGGGGACAAGTTTAGAAACCTGTGCATACAAAATAGTAACAGAGCTGCACCAAGGAACAAACTAAATTCATGTTCACCATATAGTTCAAACAAATTTTCATTTTTGATTAGGCTAGATGCTAATATTAAACAACCATGGCTTAAGTACATAAACATTTAATAAACAAACAAGACACGTGAATTAGCCACATGTTTCTAGCAAAGTTCAAAACATGGAACTGAATAAGGAAGACTTTCACATTATTGAAGATAACTAAGCTTAACAGTGTTACTGGAATCATGTAGTTGCATAGAAAAAAGAATCATACTGAAGAGTGAAATAAACTAGTTGAATAAAGCATATAGAACAGAATAGAATACTAGGAGTTAAGGTATACTAATCAAGAAGAAAGCAAAAAGGAATTCAATAGTAACTAGAAATCTAGAGAATCCGGCCTTGGCTTCTAGCCGCCCAACAGTGCAGAAACTTGAATAATAGAAAGAGAGCTTAAGTTTGTAAGAATAACAGTTTTAAGGTTGTTTTGAAATGGGTTGTAAAGCGTGTAAGTCTGTTTATTTTAAATCAGGACAAGGGAAGAAGTTTCTATAGCATACAATAGAGTTAAACAAATAAGGTATAAAATCAATTACACACAAATAAGGTATGAAAATAAATTAATCAATCAATTAAGGTCAGCTTGTGTCACGACCCAAATTTGGAGCCGTGATGGCGCCTGTCGTGGAACCAGGCCAGCCACCTATCTAAATTAATCTAGGGCCACCTATCAGGGAAAATACTATTTTTAACAAGTCTGAAATCAATAATAATAGTAAGTTTGCATTTGAAAACAATTTTATGAGAATCAAGAACCCACATCCTACAAAACCCAGATCCAGTGTCACACAGTCATGGGCTGCTAATACATAATACAACCCGAAACGAAATGACCAACATAGTCTGAAAGTAAATACGACAGGTAGAAGAGAAAGAGATGACAAGATCACGGTCGCCAGCTGCTACCTCGTCAGCTCTGATGAAACTGCTGCTACTCACTAACCAGCGCTGAATCTCGATGTACCTGGATCTGCACACAAGGTGCAGGGGGTAACGTGACTACACCAACTCAGTAGTAACGAAATCAACCTACGGGCTGATAGGCAGACCTCCGATAATTTTGAACAACAACATATAACTTGGACATGACAGTAATATATCAGATAATAAACAAGATGCATCAATTTATGTTTGTAGCCCTGCATACCCGCATGAATTCATATAGAATCAGGAATGATGTATACTCAGTAATCAAACTCGCATAAGGTGGTCCACTCAGTACTAAAATCTGGCCTTCCAGCCCAGGGAAAGTCCATCCCGTATATTACATAAACACATGTGACACAGTCACCTAGTACTGAGGAAAAAGGCCGATCCAGCCCCACGTAGAAGATCCATCTACGGAACATAAGCCCCACGGAGAAGGTCCATCTCCGGAACATATCACTCGGACAAGATCCATGTCCAGGGAAGATCCATCCTTCAATATCTGTGCGCTCACTTGGGGTGTAAAGACTCCGGACTGGCTCCTATAAGCCCAAGCGCTATATCAAGCCAACGAAGGCATGATTCCAGGGTCGTTGCGGTGTGCAGTCCGACCTAACATATGAATATCAGCCCAAACCAATGATAATATTGAATAAACTAGCAATTTACGAGACTGAGGCATGAAAAATATACTATAACAGTACAGAGCACATGAAAACAATAATCATAAACAGAGACAACAATAATCGACCGTTCCGGTATGAACATATCGGCGTGAAGCCTTAACATTTATACTTAGCATGATTTCTATTGCGTTCAAAGTGAATGCAACCTTCACAGTACCAATATCAACCTTAGGTAACCATTAGATAGTGCCGTGGGATGAGCCAGGCTACACATATTCGGTGTGCGCCCGCATGCCCGTCACTTGGCAAGTGCGTCACCTTAATTAATATCAATTATCAGATAGTTTGGGGTTGCGAACCCTCAGTTCCAAGTTTGGAAGCGTTACTTAACTCAAAATCGGCTAATATACTACTCCGCAGTGCCCTTGCCTCTAAATACGGCTTCCGAGTTCTCCAAATCTACCAACAATCAGATGAATATCATTGTAATATGCTAAGGAACTAATTCCAATCGAAATTTATCAAAAATAATCAAAAATACCGAAATTGGTCAAACCTGACCCCCGGGCCCACATATCGAAACTCGATAAAACTTACACCACAAGAATCCTCGTCCTCCCACGAGTCTATGCATAACAAGAACACTGAAATCGGCGTCCAAATGACCCCTTAAATCCCCATTTTAAAGCCTCTTAACCCCAAGCTCTAATTACCCAATTTGCACTAATTTTTCCCAAATTTTCCACCATAAATCCGACCTTAATCATATATAAACGAGTTTAGAGTCCAAGAACCTTACCTTAAAGAAGAACTACCGAATTCCCTCTTCAAAATCCCTTCAAAAGCTTCAAACCCGATGAAATATTGAGAAAGATGGCTTAAATTCGCGAAGGCACGCTTTTATACCTTCTACCCAGTGGTTTCGCACCTGCGACCACTTTCCCGCACCTGCGGAAAATCCCAAGGACCTCAACTTCCGCACTGTCAAGACCCAAAATCCCACCTTCAGGTCGTGACTGCATCTAACATTGAACCCGCTAGACAAGCCAACGTGTACAGTTAAACTAACATGATAACACTGAATTAACAGAATTAACCAAAAATAGTTTACAAATTTTAACAACGTAAATAGATAAAATTTCAAGGCTACGTGGAATAACAAGTATGATACGTCGCATAAGCCCCAAACCCGGGAGTCACAAACTCACAAACTATCTATAGGAGTGCTAAATACAAATTCTGAAAGAAAAATACATAACTGTCTCTGAGTACTAGAGGAAAGGCGAGACAGAATAAAGAACTAATGATAGGAGAGACGCCAAGGCCCACGAACGCCACCGGGTATACCTTGAAGTCTCTGAGGTAGACTGAAGGATACTCCCTCAACGATGTCCACTGGGTCCGATCGCAGGATCTGCACAACAATAAGAAGTGCAGTGTAGCATCAGTACAACCGACCCCATGTACTGAGTAAGTACCGAGACTAACCTCGGCCGAAGTAGTGACGAGGCTAGACTTGACAACAATAATCTACCTGTACAGTTCTACAAGATATATCACAGACAAATGCAGGAATAGACAGATAAGCATGGGATACGAGAGCAGTTAATGGGGGTGACAAGTGAGAGATAAGAACAATTAATTAACACATAGGAGAAACCAAAAGAGAAAATTAACAAGAATGCTAACGTAACAAGTATAAATACAAGCAATGTATGTAATGGCACGACATCACCCTTCGTGCTTTTACTCTCTTCCTCACAATGCGATGTATGATATAAGATGATATAAATCATGGCACGTCATAACCCTTCGTTCTTTTACTCTCTTCCTCACAATGCAATGTATAATGTGAGGCAATACAGATCATGACACGGCATCGACCTGCGTGCTTTTAATCAATGTGAATCATGGCACGGCATCAACCTTCGTGCTTTTACTATCTTCCTCACTATGCATTTTATGATGTAATCAATGTAAATCATGGCACGGCATCACCCTTCGTGCTTTACACTCTACCTCACCATAAACATGACAATATCAAATGGCAAGGAATGCATCATAGTGGAAATACAGATCATAAACACCCGATAAGGGGAATATCTAAGTCAATATCATAACAATTGCCCGGCAAGGGTCTCAGCTATAACCAACCTTTTCACGTATATCCTTTATAGATTGGTCCTCAACAGAACCATTACATCTCAAGTTGATCAACAAGGATTTTCAACAACAATCAACTTCCAAGTAGAGACAATTTCATAGTACACTGAATATGGAAGTAATAATAAGAATTTCATCAAAAATGGACTCACGGGCATGCTTGACACACAATGCATAGGTACTCGTCACCTCACCTATGCATTGAACATGATAAACACTTAGCACATAGCATACAATACCTATTCCCTCACCAAAGCTAGGCAAGACACTTACCTCGGGTCCAAGAATAGCAATTCAAGCTTCTAACACCGCCTTTCCTTTGAAATTCAACTCCGAAACGACAATATCTAGACATAATTAACTTATCAACATCAATAATGACTCATTAATACAATCCCATAGCCTAAATATACAATTCCTAGCAATCTTCCAAAAATATCAAAATTCGACCCCGGGTCCGCTTGGTCCAAACACGAGGCTCGGACCAAAACCTGATTACCCATACCCCCACGAGTTCAAATATATGATTTGTTTTGAATTCCGACCCCAAATTGAGGTTGAATTACCCAAAATCCCATAAACCCTAACTCTACCCAAAACCCTTTACTTTGATTTCATGTTTTTAGACCTAGAGTCTAGTGATTAGGGAAGAAAAATGGAAGAAATTGGTGTTAGGAACACTTACCCAAGTGGTTATGGAGGGAAACTAGCTTGGAGGTCGTCAATGGGGCTATGGAGAAGAAGGAGTTGATGAAGAAGTGGAAATCCCGAAATAACATTCTGTTTTTGACGTAAGAAAATAATTGGGCAAAAATGTACATCGCGATCGCGGGGATAGGATTGCGATCGCGGAGAAGCTGGGCGGCACTCTATGCGATCGCGGATAGAAGAATGCGATCGCAGAGAAGCTGGGCGGCACTCTATGCGATCGCGGATAGAAGAATGTGATCGCGGAGCTTCAGGACTTCCTACCCTGCGATCGCGGCCCCACCAATGCGATCGCATAAGGCATCAGGCCCCTCCCCCACACTCAACTCTATGTGATCACAGCTCTACCTATGCGATCGCATAGACTAAGCTACCCAGACACTAGAAAACTCAAGAAACACCAGATTTTTCATACTTTTAACACCCCGTTAGCTACCCGAAACTCACCCGAGCCCTCGGGGCTCAAAACAAAAAACACACACGACTCCCAAATCATCCTACGGAATTATTCAAGCATTCAAATCACCAAAATATCATCAAAATCAATGAATTAAACCTCAAAACTCATAGAATTTTCTTAAGACTTCATAAGGCTCAATTATTCTGATTTTGATCCGTAACACGTCATTTCGAGTCCGTTTTACACCAAACTTTACAGATAACTCACATAATATATATTTAACCAGTTCCGGGCTCGAAAACTATAATACGGGTCTGGTAACACGGTTTTCACATGAATATTCATTTTCCAAAAACCTTTATAGTTTTCAGAAAACAATTTTCTTTAAAAATTCATTTCTCGGGCTTGGGATCTCGGAATTCAATTCCGGGTCCGGGTCCGTTTACCAAAAATGTTGACCAAAGTCAACTGTATTCAATTAATTATTAGAAATTTCATTTTTCATAAAAGCTTCTCGGCTACCTGCCCGGGTTGTGCACGCATATCGTGGTGAGATTAACGGAGGCTTTCGGGGCCTTGGAACACAGATTTAGCTAGATTAACATAGGATGACCTTTTAGGTCTTCACACGCACCTGCGATCGACCTCGCGCACCTGCGGCCTCGCAGGTGTGGCAATTACCTCGCACATGCGGACTCTTCTCACTTAGCCAAACTTCCGCACATGCGGAGCCATGTCCGCTCCTGCGGGACCGCACCTGCAGCTCCCCTTCCAGTAGAAGCAACATCAGCAGTAGTATAACCAATTCCAACTCCCCGTTAACCACCCAAAACCATCCCGAGCCCCTCATGACCCCAACCACCCATACCAACGCACCATATATGATCATTCAAACTTTGTCGAGCCTTCGAAACATCAAACACAACATCAAAACCCCAAAAACACATCGAATTCAAGCCTATGAACTTTGAATTTTCCTAAATTCCACCAACAATGCCGTAACTACCCAAAACAACTCCGATTGACCTGAAATTTTGCAGGCATATCCAAAATAACATTACGAACTTGTTCCAACTGTCGGAATTCCATTCTGACCCCGATAGCCTATTTTCCACTGCCGACCCGAAATCACCAAAACTAACCTTCGCCAATTCAAGCCTAATTCTACACCGGACATCACAAAAATATTCCGAACACACTCCTAAGTCCCAAATCAACTAACGAAGCTATCCGAGCCATAAAATCCGTATTTCAAGGTTGTTTCCCAATAAGTCAACTTCCGGTTGACTCTTCCAACTCTAAGGCTATTTTTAGAGACTAAGTGTCTCAATTCCTTCTATTGCCACTCCAAACCCGAGTTAACCACATCTAGCTCATCATGAATAGTCTAACTAAGCTACAACAAGGCAGAAACAATGAAAATAAATGCATGTTTTATGTAACGATCAGTCGGGTCGTTACAACTTGAATCAATTAAGAGGACAGAATCAAATAAGTACCACTTAAATTAAGAAAAATCTCACACGCAATCAATCATCATCTAAATAAAGTAACAACCAATTCCAAAATCAATTAGGAGTCAGAACACAAAATCAGCCAGTGGTACGGGTACATAAATAAGGTAAGAACAAGTAAGAACTTAATAAGGAAATACGGGTACTAAATTCAAACCCTAATTTAGGAAACTAAACCAATTAACACTTTAATTAACAGAGCTAAGGTAAATGGGCAAGAACAGTAGAATAAATGGCCAAATAATCGCAACCCTAAGAACTACAAAGACAGATATATGGAGCTTAATTAAATTAAGTTAAAATTAGTCGAAAAAGTAAATAAAAATTACAGATGAAAACACTTAAATGTTTAAAATCGCTTTAGATCTAAAGATATCTAAACAGATTCAACCAGAAAATAGCTAGGTTCATGGAAATAGACATAAGCGAATCAAATCTGGTTTGAACCAGAGATTTGGAACCACAAAAATACAAAAAACATTCGTGCTTACAGATTTCGGAGTGAACATAGACGGAATAATCGAGAAAAGAGATTCTTTGAACCAGATTTGGTTCGAGTCTTTGTGATTCATATCAAGCAACATGAAAATCATACAACCAGTAGAGAGATGAGGCCTGATAAGGCATGAAACCGAAGGAAAACCCTATGATTCAAGGGGAATTTATGACGGCGGGCTAGGGTTAGAGGGGGAGGGTAAGAGAGAAGAGAGGAGAGAAGGGATGGAAATACGGCCGGTTGGGGGAAATGAGGGTAGTGTTTTAGGGTTAGTATAATTATAAAAGGAAGGTTGATCCTGGATCGTTGATCTTCTGAGATCAACGGCTAGTATTAATCTTAGGCTGGGGCGGGTAGGGTAATTGGGTCAGGGTTATGGGTTATGGGTTAGGATAATTGGGCTGGATAGGTTATTGGGCTATTGGGTTGGTCCGAAAATTTTAATAAAAAACGCTATATTTAAGTACCCACTTAAATTAATAAAATAATATATAAAAATAATTAATTAATGATGAAAAATGCTACTTGTGTATGAAAATGATTTAAAATAATTACTTAATATTATAAAAATATAAAAATCCATTTTCGTGTGAAATAAAGTAATTATGCAGACATGGGCTATTATTGCAAGGTTATTGCGATTATAACCTAAAGATGTAAATATAATTATGCATAAAATGATTAAAGCTTAATAAAAATATAAATGGTAAAAATTAAGCTATAAAATTATTATAAAATCATTTGTGATGCAATTAGTAATTATTCAGATCATAAAATGATGGAAAAAATCCTTTAAAATTAGAGAAAATAATGGAAAATACTAATTGATGTTAATGCACTATTTTGAAAGTATATATGTATTCTTTGAAATATACATCGGAAAAATTGGGTATCAACATACACCGCCTACCATACAAAGCCTCGTACGAAGCCATCTAAATGCTCGACTGATAACTGTTGTTGTATGAAAACTCCGCGAGTAGCAAAAACTTGTCCCATGAACCCCCAAAATCAATGTCATAACTGCGTAACATGTCCTCCAATATCTGGATAGTACGCTCGGACTGTCCGTCCATTTGAGGGTGAAATGTTGTGCCCAACTCAACCTGATTACCCAACTCGCGCTGCACGGCTCTCCAAAACTAGGGCGTAATGTCACGACCCCAAATCACTAAGGTCTGTGATGGAGCCTATCATTGAACTAGGCTAGCCCTCTAATACAATGAGATCAACACTTATCCGTTTATAACAAATATTTCCTTATATTTCGATAAAGATTTCCTTTTTAAGACAAGCCAATAAGAAAACTATAACCCGAACGATAAAAATCTAATACCGACCCAGACCTCTGGAGTCAACAGTCATGAGCATCTAAGATGATAAATATTGTCGCGCCCCCTTTTTTCCCCCATAGCGCTCCTTTCAGGACCCGGTTTAAAAGGGTTTATGATATTGCTTGGGACAACTCGTTCCTTTTGGGAAAGGGGTTTTGCATTTTTTTGAAGAGTCGCCACCTAACGTTTTTTAAGGTGCGTTAGGGCACCTAGAGGGTTCATTTTACAACTATGTTTGATAACCAGAGACAGGGTAAGGGCTTGAAATTATCCTAAGGGGAAGGTGTTAGGCACCCCTCAGGATCCACAAGTGTGGTTCCCGGCCAAACAACTTTTGTGGATTTGTACAATTAGCAAATAAACAAGTATTGCTCAAATAATAGGGGATTTAAGTCTAAGTATACGGATATTTGAAAACAGTTAATGGAAAGCTAGATTTTGAAAAGAATTACAATCTAAGCATGTTTATGGAAAGTAAAGGGGTATCCTAGGTTTGTTTATAATAAGGATCACATCAATGCAATACCCGGTATGACACTCCTCAAAGAGGGGCTACACATGGTATTAGCGCATCGGTCATAATATCCATATCTCCCCTTTCCCACCCCGTGAAAGTAACTAAAACGAGTGTTGGTCTCGTCCTCTATTGCATGCTGTTACCCGTCCCTTCCTATCAGTCCCGGAGTAATTTAGGACTTCTATCCTATAAAAGGGGGGGGGGGTCTAGGTAGACCCTCAAGTTTAAAGGTAAAATACTAGGGCGACATATAATAAAACAGATATGACTTCAATCAAAGGTGAGCATGGAAAATAGATTAGAGGGCTCAAGTATAACTCCGCACATAATACACATAAACAACATGACTCATACACAGTTAAGGTCTGGGTTTTGAGTTCAGATCCTAAGCATGGCATCTAAGTGATAACGACAGAGTTAAATTTATTACATAACTCAGAGAGGAAGTCCTAATCAAACTTGTCTACTGATTTTAAACATGCTGATAGTAATCACAAGAAGGTAGTCCCAGTTTTATTTTAAAGTTGATTACCTAAGGCTTGCCTAGGCATAGGATAATATGTAGAAGTTTATTTAGATTTGTTAACAATTCCAGGTCGTTATAGCTAATAACGTGCAGTTCTAAATGTTGCAAATGTTCAGAGACTAATTACCAATTGTGAGAACAGGAAGATTGTTTTATACATCTGTATTTAGACTAAGTGTAATTAAATGAATATGATCCTAGAACATGATGTCTAATGCAAAATGATGCATATGCAGTTACTAAGGCAGGGTTTCTAAATACACATAGAATCACAGCATTATGCACAGTTTCAGAATAGACATGGATGATAGTTTTTAGTATTTTTTACCTAAGTGCGTAGGCATGGTTGTAGCATGATTAGACATGATTGCAGTTTTTGTTAATTCAATTTACTCTAGGACAGGATTTCTAAATGAGTTTCAGAACATATAAAGGTAAAATCATATAATAACAATTTATTTTATTGTTTTTATTTATCCTATCGACAGGATTTCTAAGTGAAGATGAGATGCTGAAAACACTATATGTGTATGGATCCTATGTTGCATGATATCTAATACATGGCATGCTTTGCATATTGTACCTAAACATGGCTGCTATTGCGCATACAGAAAGTAAACCTAGGAAGCATGATTTCTACCCTCGATTACACTACAGCATGCATATTACCCACCCCTTTTTCACTATCCAACCCCAGAGTTGTTTTACAAATAATTATTACAAACCATTGAATAGGAATTACATAACTGGAAATAAAAAAAAGAAGAAGTTAACTATAGGGAGCCTACAGTATAGGCCCAAGTCTGCAGATCTTCAATGCCAAATATTGTTCTACAACCTTTTCCACAATCCGGGTGTGTCAGAGTTCCCTAAGGACCTCAAGGCATCCCGGGAAGTGCTCACACCCAGATTTCATATCCAAGATAGAGTAAGTGCATTGTGGAATGGCCAGCCTTAGTGTGTCAAAATTCAGAGGGAGCTCAGGGGTCCCAAAGCAATGCTCACACAAAGGGGGCAGAACTTAAGGGGTCTAAGAGTTGAGTGAGAGAGATTGATATAGTGTTGAAAAGGTTAAGTAAGAAAACAGTTTTTGAAAAGGGTAAGTAAGAAAACAATTTTGAAAAGGGAGACTTAATTGTAATAGTTTTATAATAAAGAAGTTTAACCACTGAAATAGACTGAAAGAGAAGGAACACCAAACAAGTTCAACATCACACAAAGAACCAATAACAGTCAATCAACCACAAGCAGGGGAATGGGATTTGAGGGACAAATGTAGAGCAGGTGAGGGAAAGCATGTAGCAGGCAGTACACAATCAGCAGTTCCTAAGGGTTCAGAAGATCAGGGGTACGGTAGGGTATAGGGTTAAACTAACATAGCAGTACCAACCAGTTTAAGACAGTAGAGTCTACCATAACTAACATAAACAGGGAAATTCACACAAAGACAGGTTTGGAATACACAAAGACATGCTGGATAATAAAGCATAACTTCACATGCTAGATGGAATCCAAGATTTTAGTTACATGTTGAACAACAGAATAGTGAACTGAAGCAGGTTAGAAACATAGTGAATTGCAACAATAATAGAAACATGTTGGTTTGAGAACTGAAAATTGAATTAGGACATACTAGTGAAGTGAAGAAAGTAGTAACACAAAGCAAGAAATAGGAGATGAACAATAGTTAGCCCTGGCTTGCAGCCGGCTAAATCAGAGTAGTAGCAAATAGCACAAACAGAACAACAAGTTTTAGTTGTGAGAGAGAGCCATTGAACCAAAACTAGTTCATGTCTGTGCTAATGAGAGAATGGAGTATATATATTTTAGAAAACAGGTAGCAAATAAGGTGGGAATCAAAATTGACCAGTAATTTAGGGACTGAGTATCAATCAGTACACAATCAGTATAGGTGTTCCTTAATTGAAGGAATCAAGTTCAAACGGTATTAAGAAGACAACAAATAAGGAAAGGTACCATATGTAGCTTAGAGCAATATTCAAAATAGTGTAAAATCAACATAAGTATCCCTAATTGAAGGGGTTAAACTCAAACGACTAGTAGGAAAAATAACAAATAAGGAAAGTTCCCATGCATATAACATATAATGAAACAATTTCAACCTAATACAAGTATGCAATTGAGACTAGGTGTAACGACCCCGCCAGTCATTTTGTGTGTTGCGACTCCGTTCCCGTAAATGACTCTTTCCATAGCAGCTACTTGTGCCTTATGATTTGTGGGGGGCAGGTAGTTCGAGATTCAGAAGTGATTTAGCCAGTTCAGGAACACTTGGTTCCTGAAGGCTAGCCTATTTGGCTAATTTTGGTTTCGAGCAGCATTTTGAGCGAACAACCTCGGGATCGAGTGCTGACAGCTCCAGCAGCTCCGGATGATGATTTCGGACTTGAGCGTATGTTCGCCTCAGGTTTCTAATGACCCGGGAGTATTTCGGCACCTGAATTGGAATTCAGGATTTCATAAGATTTAGAATTCGGTCTGGAATTGGACCTCATGGTATCATGGTCCGAATGGGATTCCGGAACTGGCAATAGTTCCGTATAGTCATTTATCACTTGTTCGAAAAATTTGGGGTCATTCCGAGCAGTGTAGACCCGTTCGGCGTATTGGTGAGCCATTGAAAGTTTCTTGAAACTTAAGTTTGAAACTTAGGGGGGGTTTTGGAGAGTGATTTCTAGTTTGGATGATGTTTTGAGTGCTCCGAGAGTTCGAGCGAGTCCGTCTTATGATTTGGGACTTGTTGGTAAAATTTATCGGGGGCTCGGGTGGGCCCAGGGGCCTCCCGGACCCCAATCGGGGTAAAAAACCAGCAATTAATAGCTGGTGGGGGGCTATTTCTGGTGTGACCTCCCCTGCGGTCCATCAGCCGCAGGCGCGAGGCTCGCACCAGCGGCCAATCCATCGCAGGAGCGGCCTAGGTCGCAGTGGCGACCCTTCCTCTCGCTGGCACGGCTCCGCAGGAGCGGACAAAAGTCCGCAGGAGCGACCTCCCCCAGGGCCCAGGCCCATCGCAAGCGCGACCAATTTCACACAAGTGCGAGTCCGCACCCGCGATCCAAAGGCCGCAGGAGCGAGAACTGCTAGGCAGTTCTATAAAAGGCCCACTTCGTTAATTTTCTTCCCAAACTTGTTTTTCCTCCATTGTTAAGACCCCCAAAAGCTCCAGATCAATGTTAGCAACTAATTAACTCAGGTAAGTTATTCTTTGTCTTCCCGCATGTTTATAACTTCGATTCTTGAGGAATTCCACTTTCATAAATCAAGAAAATTCATAAGAGGGTTTGGGAAAAATAGAGGGTTTTTGAGAAAATTCAAAATCTGATTTTTGAGCTCTTATAGGATGATTAATTGAGTTAATCTTGATCCTTAGATGACGTATAGCACATTTCTTCAAGAATCGTAATTTTTCGGACGCCGAGGCTCGCAGTTGAAAACACCAATTGAGAGCCATCGAGGGTAATTTGGAGGATTCGGGTGTCTTGTCGATTTGTCCATAGACTGAAGGAGTACTTGTCCAGGTGAGTCTCCTTTCCAAACTTTGTAAGGGGGAAATGTCCCCTAGGCTCCTTGAAGCTAATTGTGATTGTTGAGGGGGCTGCGTACGTACCACGTGACGAGAGTCCGTACGTGGCATCTATACTATATGTTGGGTGGCCGTAGTACCCACAAGCATGTTCTTGCTGTTTGTTTGATACTATCTGATGCCTTGTACAAGTTATTTGCCAATATATGATGAAATGGAGCTGTGATAGCTTTGAGTTAAATGTACATATTATACAGATCAGAATTATGAATTTCATCAATTGATTAATTGTGTTACTCCTGATATAATTGATAAAGAGAACG
>ML284637.1:0-14108 GCA_005239495.1 Nicotiana undulata
GGCTTGCCTAACCTCGCCGTTAGGCGCCATCACGACCTGGACCGGTTTTGGGTCGTGACACGAATATTCAACTAGTGATACCCAGACCGAACACCCTTGCTCCCTGAAGCTGGTCAAATAGATCATCAATGCGCGACAAATGACACTTGTTCTTTATTGTTGCCTATAATTAATTCACATCCTCATAGTACCATCTTTCTTCTTCATAAAAAACACCGGTGCACCCCAAGGTGACACACTAAGCCTAACAAAGCCCTTATCAAGGAATTCCTGAAGCTGCTTCTTCAATTCCTTTAACTCAGTTGGTGCCATACGAAACAGTGGAATAGAAATGGGTTGAGTGCCCGACATCAAGTCACTACCGAAGTCAATATCCGTGTCAGGCGTCATCCAGACATTTCTCCAGGAAACACATCATAAACTCTCGCACCACCGTAATAGAATCGATAGTAGGAGTATTATCACCAACATCCTCACATGCTAACGTCACAGTCTTAGCGTGACAATCTAGAACAACATGACATGGAGACAACCAATCCATACCCAAAATCACATCAAAGTCCACCATACTAAGAAAAAGAGGTCAACTCTAGTATCCAACCCCCAACAGTCACTACACACGACCGATATACAAGGTTCAGAACAATAGTATCACTCACTAGCGTAGATATATGAATAGATTGAACTAAGAACTCAAAGGGAATATCCATATAATGAGAAAAATACGATGATACATACGAATAAGTGGAATAATAGTCTAATAATACAGAGGCATCCTTGTGGCATATTGAGACAATACTTGTGATCACTGCATCGGAAGCAACATCATCTGGAAGGGATATCATAGAATTGGGCCTAGCCACCATCTAACTGGCATCCCCACTAGGGCAACCGCTATCATACCGAGCTTGACCCCCGGCTAGATGCACGGGTTTTAAAGTAACTGGTGCTGAAGCCATAGGCTGACTCTTTTGCTGAGCTGGACCTCCCAGGAAGCGGGGACACTGCCCTCTTGTATGACCAAGCTCCCTACACTCGTAGCAACCCCTGACAATGGTGGTGAGGACTGAAGGGAGCCCCGAGCACCAGGATAACTGCTAGAAAGACTCGGCATAGGTGAACCCTAAGCCGATGAAGCACAGGACGAACTCTGAGTTGGAAGGGCACTAAGAGATGACTGACCCTAACAAAAACTGTATGAACCGTGGCTGGATGATGCACCACCGTGAACTGGACAAGCCGTCTGAGCATGCTAATTAGGACGACCCCTAGCATGGTAGAAGTGACCCCTAGAAGGAACATCGTCGAAACCGCCCGATGCACCAGGCCTCTTGGCCTCCCTCTCACCCTGCTCCTGACTGTGGACCTATCTCTATCTGCTGAGCAATGTCGACAACCTCGTCAATAGTAGCACCAGATACCCTATACCGAGTCATAAGAAACAACAGTGGATATGTGAAGACATCAATGAATATCATAATCCTCTCCTTATCAGTGGGAACCAACAAACCTGCATGATGAGCCAACACAGAAAATCTCATCGCGTACTGCATTATAGATATGCCATCTTGAGGAAGCTGTCTGCACAGCTCCTCCATGCAAGACTACAACATGAACTTCTCCAAGAATAAAACGGGGAACTCATTCCATCTGAATGGTGCTGCATCGTTCGTCCTGCACCTCTCATAAGCCTCCCACCAACTGAAGGCATGCCAAAAAACTGAAAAGTAGTGAACAAGACCCTACTGGTCTCTAGAATACCTTCCATATGAAAAATCCGGGCACTTTTCCAAGAAGCCCTGGGCATGCTCCGACTCTGCCCCTTTGAAGGATGGACGTTGGAGCCTCTCAAACCTATGTAGTCTCTCCTTCTCATTATAAGTCATAACAAGAATAGCATGGTCTTGAGCAGTTACAATCGGATGGGCTGGTAATGCCCCCGGTTTTTGAAGTCCCTACATAACCTTCTTTGATGTACGGGCAACGGGAGTCTAAGTTCCTCCCCCGGCCTGACAACTGGCAACCTCAGCCGTAATGAAGACTGCGTGAGCAAGACTTGTACACACGGTCAGAATCTGAGCCAATGCCTCCTAAAGGCCTGGAATCACATTGGGCATAGCTGGTGTCTAAGTTGGCCCTACTAGCTCATCCAGAACTGGAACCTGCTCCATAACAAGGGAAACCGGCGGATCTACAGGTACTGCCCTAGTTGTTGTACGAGTTGCACCTCTACCCTTACCGCGGCCCCTACAATGACCTCAGCCTCACGTGGCCCTAGTTCGTTCTACCGGTGGTTGTCCACTCTGACCTGTAGAATGTGTCCTTGCCATCTGTGAGAGAATAGAATATAAAAGTTTAGTTATTGGAATCAACAAATCCGCACGACAAGAATAGAAGAATGTGAAGTTTCCTAAGGGTTCGGCAGACTCTCGAAGATAAGTACAGACGTCTCCGTATCGATCCGCAAGACTCTACTAAACTTGCTCATGACTCATGAGACCTATGTAACCTACGCAAGATGACTTTTCGAATATAGTTCTAAAATATTTAGAAGAAAATGATTTAAAGCAGTTTTTAATAATAAACATTCTCATAAACGGGATACAAAACCCAAAACATAACGCGCAAACTCCCAACATCAGGATGTCATAGAGTACATGAGCATCTAAATATCACAAGTTTTGGAAAATACTACTTTCACAATACGGAACTAAATACAATAAGTGCAAGGATACGGAAGGAGAAACAAGGTCTGCGAATAGGCCAAACAACTAACTCGGAATCTTCGAAGTGTCAATTGCGTAGGGCATAAACACCCACTATGTTTGGAAACACCTAGATTTACACATGAAGTGCAGGGTGTGGTGTAAGTACAACAAACTTAGTAAGTAAGAAGACTAAATAAAGAACTTAAAGTTGTGAAGAAGTTGTACAATTATAGTTCACTTTCAGTAATTTCAACATAGGAAAGTAGGCATGCTTTCAAGCTTAGCAATTTAAGTCCAATTAGCTACTTCACGACATGTTTAGGTGAAACATAGTGTAATACCTTTTAGAAATTTCAAGACAGTGATACATGGCATCTTAGTCCAACAATAATGAAATCAAAAGCATCCTATAAGGGAAACAGTCACTCAGCCTTCCCTTC
This sequence comes from Nicotiana undulata, assembly GCA_005239495.1. Classification (NCBI taxonomy): domain Eukaryota; kingdom Viridiplantae; phylum Streptophyta; class Magnoliopsida; order Solanales; family Solanaceae; genus Nicotiana; species Nicotiana undulata. The sequence continues at coordinate 3,149 of ML284637.1, forward strand.
ACTTAGCACTCAGCACTCGCACTTAGTAGGTACCTGCGCTCATTAGTGGGGTGTGCAGACCCGGGGGGGGCTCTTTCAGCGCAAGCACTATATCAAGCCAATCGTGGCATAAATCATTGAAACACAATGCGGCATGCAGCTCGATCCCATATATATATATATATATATATATATATATATATATATATATATANCCCGATCCACACATATATATAGCCATAAGGCTCATTGGGGAGTGCAATCCTATATATATATATATATATAGCCATAAGGCTCGTTGCGGAGTGCAACCCGATCCACATATATACAGCCATAAGGCTCGTTGCGGCATGCAACCCGATCCACATATATACATATATCACTCACAACTCGGCACTTAAGCCCCAACTCAGTCACCACCCTCTCTTGTCTCTCAGGATCCCAAAAAACATGATAATCAAGCCAAACAGAAATGATGTAATGTATCAACAAGGAACAAAAGAGGCTGAGATATGATATGCAAGTGAAACGAAGAGTGAGTACAACATCAATTTAGCAAACAATCCTCTACGGGTCCCTACAATACCGGCACATAGCCTAAACATAATTTCTAATATGGTTTGCAATCAATTGTTATAACACATGGAGAATATATGGAAAATAATAGAATTTAAACTATACAGTTCCATGTAATTTGACCAAGTCACAATCCCTACAGTGCACACCGACACGTCCTTCACCCAACATGTGTGCCACCTCCAAACCAGTCACAAGAGACATAATACGAGGTTTCATACCCTCAGAAAAATATTTAGAACTATTACTTACCTTAATCCGAGAAAATCTCTACTCCAACACACCTTTGCCTTGAAAATCGGCCTCCAAACGTCGCGAACCTAGCCACAAATAGTAAGATACACTCAACACGGCTAAAGGAAATAATTCCATAAGAAAATGTGAGGTCATGGATCAAAAGTCAAAAAGAGACTCAAAGTCGAGCTCGGGCCCAAGTCTCGAAATTCGATAAAAGTCACAAAACCCAAAATTTCATTCGACCATAAGTCCAACCATATCAAATTTATCCAAATTCAACACCAAGGTTTCACCCAAATCACCAAATCAAACCCTCCAAATCTATAGCCTCAACCCTCCAATCTACACCTTAAATACACACAACCAAGGTGGGAAAATCAATGGGGAAACAAGATTATGGATAAAAACAAGCACAAGGTACTTACCTAAAGAATCCCCTTGAAAATCCTCTCAAAAATCTCCTAACCCGAGCACAAAATGTTTGAAAAGAAGCCAAAATCGCGAACTCATGTATTTAACTTTTTGTCCAGCACTTCTACTTATGCAGACACTTAACTGCATCTGCGGTGTCGTAGAAGCGACCAAAGTTTTGCTTCTGCGGTGAACCACTGGAAGTGGGTTCCGCTACTACGGTCCTCTCCCCCGCATCAGCGCAACCGTACATGCGGAATTTCCCACCGCACCTGCGCAAACATTCTCTTATGTTCCCATCGCTCTTTTCCTGCGACTGATGTCGCCCAGATTCACACCACTAATTGGGATTGTGAAGCGGTCGATGCAATTATAATTACCCAACGTGAATGTCGATTCTATAGAGAGCTTATATTGGATTAGGTATATACCTAGACAAAGTGTATGACTTGCCCAAGATGCACTTTCACATATTCGGTTGTTTGATCTGCGTGTAATTTTTATGCTAATATTTGTAATTGTAAAGCTAAGGAACAATGTTTTTGGTGTTGTTGTTTTTTAAATTTTGTAAAAGATCTAGGGTTGTGACTTCCACTTAGATTGTTACCTAACGAATTGAGAGCTTTATGTCATGTTTGGTTGGTCGGGATATAGTATAGAAATCACACACGATTACCCACTCTATGCCTCTCGGTGGTTTGGGTGATTTTACCCAATTTGGCTTTCTCAAGTCCAAATGGGTATTTCACGAAACAAGTGTTAGATACTCAAGTTGGGTTTTATTATCTCTAGATTCAACCATTTAGTTGGGGCTATCAATTTCTTGAGTTCACCCCAATTTCTTGTTAGCCAAGTTGTCCTAGACTTAGTCTCTCTTTCTCAAGTAGAGACTAAGTCAATTAGGCAGGCATGAATCAATGTTTGCAACCATCATTTCTTAAATTCAAGCAAGAACTAAGCTAACTATCATATACCCAATCATAAACAAGACCTCGATCGATCACCCATTATGTGACAAACAAATCTATTTATACCCAGCTAAAATTATCGGACAAAATTGCCCATGCGAAGGTTCCGTGGGCGCACAATTCTGTGTGCGGTCCGCACTTTGAAGCTGACTTGACAGGATGGACTTCAGTGGCCGCAAAATTCTGGGTTGCGGCCGCACTTCATTAGATTCTGCATACCGCACATTTCTGAGTGCGGACGAACTCTTGATCTTGAGCAGGAAAGGAGAGATTTCTGCGAAGTGCACATTTCTGAGTGCGGCGGCACTTTTGAACTCAGCGGCCGCGCAATAATAGTGTAGTTCGCACTTCTTCAGGGACCCAAAACACCATCTCTGAACCTTGTCTTCTACGGCCGCACAATAATTGTGCTGTCCGCACTTTGCGAAGGAAATTTGACATTGATTCTTTTTAGTCTGCAGCCGCACAAAATATTGCGTGGTCCGCACTTTGCTCTTTTTTGCTTTGTTTTGGCCCTTGTCCAATTTTACTCCTTCTTGAGTTAATTTCATCTCTTTGGCTCATTTCCCTATATTGCTGCAAGAAAGCATATTTTATTAGTTTTCGGGAATATCTTTAAGCATTTTTGAGCTAAAACAAAAGCAAAAAGTGCCAATAAGTGGTCAAAATCCATAGTTATCAGTGACCACGCAGGTGCATTAAAATCTTCACATCTGGGACTACTGTTCTTCCCAAGCATGGCCGCATATGCGCTTCTCAGCTCGCACCTGCGATCAAAGCTCCGCAAGTGCGATTACACAAACAGAGTTCACCTTCAGCAATCACTCAATTTCAACTTTTGATCCGTTAACCATCCGGAATCGACCCAAAGCCCCCAAAGCCTCAACCAAATATACCAACATTTCATAAAACCTCAATCCAACTTAGTCGAGCCCTCAAATCACATCAAACAACATCAACAACACGAATCATACCCCAATTCAAGCTTATCGAAACTAAGGAATTTCAACTTCTACAAACGACGCCGAAACCTATCAAATCACGTCTGATTAACCCCAAATTTTGCACACAAGTCACAAATGACATTACAACCCTGCTCCAACTTTCAAAATCGAAATCCGACTCTGATAACAAAAAGTCCACTCCCCATCAAACTTTTTAAAAATTCAATTTTCGCCATTTCAAGCATAATTCAACTATAGACCTCCAGCTCCCAATCCTGACACGCTCCTATGTCTGAAATCACCCGACGGAGCTAACAGAACCATTGAAACTCCATCTGGATTTGTTTACACATAAATTAACATCTCATCAACCAACTTAAGTGTTCACCCGTGCGACTAAGTGTCTCAATTCATTCTGAAACCTCGTCGGACCTGAACCAACTACCCCGAAAAGTCACATAACAGCAATAAAGTACAAAATAAGTAGTAAACGGGGGAACAAGTCTACAACTCTCAAAACGATCGAGTGGGTCGTTACATCATAATTGTATGACTTATCTTCTTTTTCTTTTGTCGATTTTGATAACTAACAGAAATTGATGTTTGCCATTTTGCAATTCCCTCCCTCTAGATAATGAACATTAACTATCATTTTATAATAATTAGTATAATTAAAAATTGAACTCATTTATTTCATGCTATACATAACATGTATATCGTAAACTAGGTAATGTATATTCGTAAACTAACAACATCAGTATTGTGTAAATCTCTATGCCCATGTATATCAATACTTAATTGTACAATTACATGTATTCATTTAATTGAACTAACATATATATCCTAATATGTATATCTAATAGCTATAAAACTAATTATATGTATATTGTGATGACCCCAACGGTCATCCTGTGCTAACTTAGATAAATCTACATTCCGAGGCCCCGAAAGCCTCTGTTAATCTCACCTCGATATACGTGCACAGCCCGGACATGTAGCCGGGAAGATTTAATGTGAAAACTTGAAGAAAGACTGGAATTCCTATAATTAATTGACTTTAAGTTGACTTTGGTCAACATTTTTGGTAAATGGACCCAGACTAGGAAAATATGGGACCAGGGCGTACGCCCGGAATCCAATTCCGAGATCCCAGGATCGAGAAATAAATTTTTGAAGAAAGTTGTTTTCTGAAAAATATTAAGGATTCTGAAAATGAAATTTAATGAGAAAACTATATTATCGGGCCCGTATTATGGTCCCGGAACCCGGAACAGGTCAAATATGATTATTATGCGTTGCCTGTAAAGTTTGGTGGAATTCCGAATCGCGTAGGTCGGTTCGGCGCATTGAAACCGAATTCTAAAACTTAAGAATTCCTAAGTTTGATTCTAGGGGGTTTTGGAGGGTGATTCGGAGTTTTAGCGGTGTTTAGGGCGTTCCGAAGGATCGTGTGAGTTCGTAATATGATTTGGAACTGGTTGGTATAATTGCACGGGGGCTCGGGTGGACCCAGGGGCCTCCCGGACCCTGATCAGGGCCAAAAACTTAGCTGCTGGTGCACCAGATCTGGTGTGACCGCAGGTGCGATCCCGCTCCTGCGGTTGCACCATCGCAGGTGCGGCCTAGGAGCCCCCAGCCCCATTCCGGAGGTGCAGACCCTCCACCGCAGGCGTGACCTCGCAGGTGCGAGGTTTGTCCGTAGGCGCGCCTTCGCAGGTGCGATCCTCCCTTCACAGTTGCGGTCCCCGGCCTCCTTGGCCTTCATCGCAGGTGCGACCTTATGTCCGCAGGTGCCGGACCGCAGGTGCGGTCCAAGTGGCCGCAAGTGCGAAAATAGCTGAAGCAGAACCTTTAATTTAATACGGGATTCCTTCATTTGTTTCACCATATTCTACTTACTTGGGCGATTTTGAGAGTACTTCAAGAGGGATTTCACTTAGCAACGAAGAGGTAAGTAAATCTTGATTTTACGTTAGATTATTACATCAAAACGTAGGTAGATTAACATCAAATTAGTGAAATCAAAGGGGTTAGAGTGGAAACCTAGGGTTTATGAAATTAGGTGAATTTCACCACTTTTCCACCATGAAATCTTATGGAATTTATATAATAATGATCCTTAGGCTATGGGTGAGTGTTTTCTTCGAAAATTTTCGAAATCCGAGCGTGTGGGCCCGGGGGTGTAATTTGAGATTCCTTCAAGAATGATGGATTAGCCTAATTAGTAGTGTAATTTCATATTTTTGAGCGTATATTGATATACTTAAATAATATTTGGCTAGTTTCAAGTCCTTGAGCGACGGGTTTGAAGTTTCGGGCACCTTTTTGGACCTGAGGAGTAGGTTCTACACGAGGTGAGTCTCCTTTCCAACCTTGTAAGAGGGAATTGTCCTCATAAGTAATTTGTGTGACTAAATGTCCTTATTTGCGGGGGTCTATGTACGTACCAAGTGACGAGAGTCCTTGCGTAGCAACTACTATGCTATGTCGGCTAGTGATAGGATTCACAAGCATGCTATTACGTGTCTTGCCTGTATTTCCCTACGTGTATCTGTGGTGGGTTAACAACTCTGAGATTTTATTGAAATGATAGGGAATATCCTGAAAATTCAAGTTATAATCTATGTTTCAAATGTGATATCGAAAATTCTTTCTTTAAAAGATGTCCTGTTGAATTTGTGTATATTATTAGCACCCGAGTCACAGGTATGATTCGTGAGCGGGGTAGCCTTATATTATGTCAACCGCGTCACATGATCGATTCGTGAGCGGAGTAATAGATGCATCTATGGTTCGGGCCGTTCGACCCTCGGCAGTGCGCATTTAATTTATCGCGACACTTCGGTCGTACGCCTCGGCATATTATATGTTATTTGGTTGTCTGAGGGATTGTTTATAAATCATCATTATTGAATTGTCTGGTTTGGAAGGAAATCCGAAGATTTTGTTCATGTAATGTTGTTGTTGATACGGTACGAGGGATCTTATCTGTTTATTTGATTGCTCCATGTCTATCTGTTTTCCATATTTACTACTTCTGCTCAATCTTATTGTCACTTATTAGTATTCTTGACCTAGTGAGTAATACGTCTACTTCTCGTCACTACTTCTTCGAGTTTAGACGGGATACTCACTGGGTACATATTTAAATATATGTACTCATGCTACTCTTCTGTACTTAATTGTACAGGTTCTGAGCCAGTTGCGTCCGGTCATTACTCCGGCGGACATCGTTGAGAGTTCTATTCGACTGACTACACGGTGAGCTATTTTTCCCTAGCGATCTCGGTAGCGCTGTGGAGTCCTCTGCCCAAATTCTGATATTTATTTTCTATTTCTGTTTAGACGGTATTATAATATTGGTAGGATTTTATTTGTTCCTCTCAGTCGCCTGTTGACTTGTGACACTAGGTTCTGGCACGTTTATGGATTTTCTCGATATTTCTGCAAGGTTAAACAAACTCTACGTTATTTTGAGTTGTAGATTACCTTGTGTTTTCACTTAAATATCGGTTTAAAGATTTTTCATACTTAAGAACCATAAAAAAAAGGGGGGTTTTACCACTTAATCACGCAAGAAATCTCACGAGTAGTTAGATGTTGGCTTGCCTGACCCTGCCGTTGGGCGCCATCACGACCTGAGCGGAATTTGGGTCGTGACAACATGGTATTAGAGCTCTAGGTTCACGTAGATCTCACGAGTCACAGGCAAACCTAGTAGAGTCTTACGGATCGATACGGAGATGTCTGTATCTATCTTCGAGAGGCTATAGGGTGTTAAGAAACCTCTCTTTACTTCTATTCTATCGTGCAGTCAATGGTTACTAAGTCTCACTCTTCTATCCTCTCATAGATGGTGAGGACACGTGTAGCTGATATCCCTACCTCGGGAGGTGCCGCTGCCCCCTCCGTTCGAGGCAGAGGTCGGGGGAGGGTACTGGCCCAACGCGGGAGACGTGGACGCCCCAGAGTTGCTCCACTAGCACCACCAGAGGATCCAGTCATTGAGCAGCAGGACGAGGTGCCCCCAGCAGATTTCATGACCGCTCCAGGCTTTCAGGAGATCATGGGCAGTATGATGCGGTTCATGGACACCATGACTCAGGCTGGGTTGTTCCCAGCAGATCCTGCCACCTCTCAGGCAGGAGGGGGAGCTCAAACCACTACTGATTAGGACGCAGGTCACGTAGCGGCAGTTTATCAGACTCCAGATACTATGCCAGTGGGTGGGGCACAACTAGTAGCTCCAGAGCTCAGACCAGCTGCGGGCGGCGATCCGCAGAAGTTACTTGACAGATGGACTCGATTGCACCCTACTACCTTTAAGGGCGAGAGGGGTGAGGATGCTCAGGACTTTATCAACATGTGCAGAGATAGACTACACAACACAATGATTCTGGAGTCCCATGGAGTGGATTTCACTACCTTGGCAGTCTTATGTTCTGCGTAGGCCAACAGGTTTACCTCCTATCACTTGGGAGCAGTTCACCCAGCTATTCTTGGACAGGTATATTCCACCCTCTCAGAGGGAAGAGTTGCATTATCAGTTTGAGCAGCTGGAGCAGGGTTAGATGTCTGAGATAGACTACGAGGCCAGATTTTTAGATTTGTCCCGCCATGCCCTCATGATTCTTCCTACTGATGCTGAGAGGGTGCGAAGGTTCGTAGCAGGGTTACATTCTGGTATTAGGGCCAACATGGCCCGAGAGGTAGAGATGGGTACTCCTTACCAGCTTGTGGTCGAGATAGCTCGATGAATCGAGGGTTACCGGTCTAGGAGCAGAGAGCAGAGCCAGCAGGACAAGAGATCTAGGTTTTCTGGAGACTTTAGAGGTACCCCAGCCAGGGTTGGGGGTCATTTTTGCAGAGGTCGGCCCAGCAGACCTCCACATTCAGCTCCACCACCGTCTTCTCGTAGTGTTCCAGTGAGACTATATTTCAGTGCCATACCGGAGGGTTCTTATCGCCCGCCAGCCATCCAGGGTTCCTCCGGCGTGTATTCAGGTTGTCAGAGTTCTCCCAATCCTTACTTCAGTGACATGCCAGATACTTCTCATCGTCCCCCAGCCATTCTGGATCCTTCTTCTTCAAGGCAGTAGGACATGTCATCAGTGAGGTGTTACGAGTGTGGGAATATGGGTCATATGGCGAGGTCTTGCCCTAGACTTAGGGGTAAGGCCATCCAGCAGAGTTATCAACCTACTTATACAACACAGGCGCCCCGTCCACCTAGAGGTGGAGGGCAGGTTGGTAGAGGTCGTCCCAGAGGTGGAGGCCAGGCAGGAGGGGCCCAGTCAGTTTCGGTTCAGTCCTGCGGAGGTTAGTTTTCAGGCACTCCAGCCAGATTCTATGTTATACCGGCCCGAGCAGATGTAGTGGCCTCCGATGCTGTGATCACAGGTATTATTTCAGTATGTGGTAGAGAGGCATCTGTATTATTTGATCCCGGATACCTACTCATATGTGTCAGCCTTATTTTCTTGCTTCATGGGTGTTCCTCGTGAGCCTTTGGCTTCTCCTATATATGTATCCACTCCCGTGGGTGATTTTGTGATGGTCTACCGGTCATGTGTGATATCATTTTGTGGGCGCGAGACTAGAGCGGATCTTCTATTGCTCGACATGGTTGACTTTGAGATTATTCTAGGGATGGATTGGCTATCTCCTCATCATGCCATCTTGGATTGACACACCAAGACGGTTACTTTGGCCATGCCCGAGTTGCCCAGACTAGAGTGAAGGGGTTCCACAGTCAGCACATCCACCAGAGTTATTTCATTCCTGAAGGCTCGACATATGGTCAAGAAAGGTTTCTTGGCGTATCTTGCTTATGTGCGGGACACCACCGCTGAGTCTCCGACTGTGGATTCGGTGCCTGTGGTTCGAGAGTTTGCAGATGTATTTCCTTCAGACCTTCCAGGCATGCCCCCGGATCGTGATATTATTTTTTGCATTGACTTGGCTCCAGATACGCAGGTTATTTCCATCCCTCCGTATCGCATGGCTCCTAAGGAATTGAAGGAGTTGAAGGATCAACTTGAGGAGTTGTTAGCTAAGGGATTCATCAGGCCGAGTGTGTCATTGTGGGATGCTCCGGTGCTATTTGTGAAGAAGAAAGATGGGACCGTGCGGATGTGCATTGATTACCGCCAGTTGAACAAAGTTACCATCAAGAACAAATACCCATTGTCGCGCATTGATGAGCTGTTTGACCAGTTGCAGGGTGCCACAGTGTTTTCTAAGATCGATTTGAGATCGGGGTATCACCAATTGAAGATTCGGGCTTCCGACGTCCCGAAGACATCTTTTCGTACGAGATATGGCCACTACGAGTTCTTGGTGATGTCATTTGGCTTGACTAATGCCCCGGCGGCATTTATGGATTTGATGAACAGGGTGTTCCGGCCGTACATTTATTCATTTGTCATCATCTTCATTGATGACATTCTGATTTATTCACATAGCCTGGGAGAGCACGAGCAAAATTTGAGAGTCGTGCTCCAGACCTTGCGAGAGCAGAAGCTATATGCTAAGTTCTCCAAGTGTGAGTTTTGGTTGGACTACGTGGCATTCTTGGGGCATGTTGTATCCGGAGAGGGTATTAAGGTCGATCCTAAGAAGATTGAGGCGGTTCAAAGTTGGCCATGTCCTACTTCAGCTACTGAGATTAGGAGTTTCTTGGGTTTGGCAGGCTACTATCGGCGATTTGTGGAGGGCTTTTCATCCATTGCAGCCCCACTGACCAGATTGACTCAGAAGAATGCCCCATTTCTGTGGTCTGACGAGTGTGAAGCGAGCTTCTAGAAGCTCAAGACGGCTTTGACTACAGCACCGGTCTTGGTATTACCCTCAGGTTCCGGGATGTATACAGTGTATTGCGATGCCTCACGCGTTGGTTTGGGGTGTGTGTTGATGCAGGAGGGGAGAGTTATTGCCTATGCTTCGCGCCAGCTGAAGGTTCATGAGAAGAATTATCCAATGCACGATCTCGAGTTAGCGGCGGTTGTTCATGCTCTTAAGATTTGGTGGCACTACTTATATGGAGTGTCTTGTGAGGTTTATATAGACCACCGGAGTTTGCAGCACTTGTTTAAACAGAGGGATCTCAATTTGAGGCAGCGCAGGTGGATTGAGTTATTGAAGGACTATAATATCACTATCCTCTATCACCCGGGCAAGGCGAACGTGGTAGCGGATGCTTTGAGTAGGAAGGCGGAGAGTATGGGTAGTTTGGCTTCCATTGCAGCTGAGGAGAGACCTCTAGCCTCGGACATTCAGTATTTGGCTAATCGTTTGGTGAGGTTAGATCTTTCATAGCCTAGTCGAGTTTTAGCACATGTGATTGCTCAGTCTTCTTTATTGGGGGAGATTAAGGCTCGACAGTTTGATGATCCACGCTTGGCTCAGCTCCAGGATACAGTGGTTCAGGGCGGTGCTAAGGAGATTACTATTGGCGAGGATGGTGTTTTGAGGCTCCAGGGTCGCTTGTGTGTGCCCAACGTTGATGGCTTGAGGCAAAGGATACTTGAGGAGGCACACAGTTCGCGGTATTCTATCCACCCGGGGGCAATGAAGATGTATCGTGACTTGAGGCAACATTGATAGTGGAGGCGAATGAAGAGAGACATAGTGGAGTATGTGGCTATGTGCCTCAATTGCCAGCAGGTGAAGTATGAGCACCAGAGACCCGGGGGATTATTACAACAGATGCCTATTCCAGAGTGGAAATGGGAGTGCATCACCATGGATTTTGTGGTTGGGTTACCTCAGACTTTGCAGAAAGTTGACGCGGTATGGGTCATTGTGGATAGATTGACCAAATCGGCGCATTTCATTCCTGTGGCT
>ML284638.1:0-78760 GCA_005239495.1 Nicotiana undulata
AATTTCGCGAAGGCTGCCTTTTATAGTTCTGCCCAGGCATTTCCGCAACAGCGGCGTTTTTCTTGCACCTGCGACTCCGCAGGCGCGACATTTTAACCACACCTGCAAAAATCACTTAAACCCCCAGACCTCGCGCCTGCGATACTCTTCCTGCACCTGCGACATCGCAGGTGCGGACTTTTTTCCGCCCCTGCGCCTTCACTCTCACGCCTGCGATGTCCGCACCTGCGGCCCAAGTATCGCAGGTGCGATCGCACCAGCAGTAGCAGCTTCCGCTGCATTTCAAGTCCCAAATTCTCTGTTTAGCGCCAGAAATCCAACCCGAGCCCCTCGGGACCCCGACCAAACATACCAACATATCGAACATGGTTATTCAAACTTTGTCGAGCCATTAAAACGCCAAAAACAACATCAAAACCATAAATTCTCATCCAATTCAAGCCTATGATTTCCAAAAACTTCCGAAACACGCATTTGATCAAAAACCCAACCAAACCATCTCCGAATGACTTGAAATTTTGCGGGCAAGTCCAAAATGACCTAACGAAGCTACAGCAACTCTCGGAATCCCATTCCGACCCTCGGATCAAAATCTCGCCTATCAACCGGAATTCGCCAAAATACTAACTTCGCCAATTCAAGCCTAATTCTACACCGGGCATCCTAAAAATATTCTGAACACACTCCTAAGTCCCAAATCACCTAACGAAGCTATCCGAACCATAAAATCCGCATTCCGAGGTCGTTTACCAATAAGTCAACTCCGGGTTGACTTTTCCAACTCTAAAGCTCTTGTTAGAGACTAAGTGTCTCAATCCACTCTATTTTCACTCCGAACCCGAACCAACCAACCCCAACACTTCATGAACAGTCTAACCGAGCTACTACAAGACAGAAATAAAGGAATAGATGCATATACTGCGTAACGAGGGACCGGGTCGTTACACTCCAAGGGATCACGAAGCCCATCAAGCTCAAGAAACATGGTACTACTTTCGGTCTGGGGTATGAATACACCTGGAAAGAATTCAACGACTAGTCATCACCGTGGCGCGGTCCCTACTACCCATTGGAGCAGCCAATACCTCATTTGGAACAGACTTTCAAGCAGGCCGACATAATCTATGGATCAGACGAAGAAGAAGCACTTGCAGCGATGAGGAGTTTGTTCCTAGAGGACGAGGATATGGATTGCTGTGTTATTCTCGAGGAGGAGGGGGAGGAAGGCCCTTCCATATAGGCAGTAAGCAAGGGAAACTATCTCAAGAATTGGTCTATCAGGATGACCAAATCCCGATGAGCCTCGGGGTAGCAAGGCTAAAAACAAGCATTATTTACTGTTTTATTTACTAAACGACTTTCCTTTTTCTGCATTTTTCGATTTCTGCAATAATATCTTCAATGCTCAAAACAATTATTCAATTTATCAAAGCATTTTCTAATTTCTTTTATGAATCCAATATTTATTGCTATTGTTTTCTCTCACTACTTTATCTATACATCATTACTATTACTTGGTCTTGATGAACCGATGACTGTGACATGCAATGAGATAACGCATCAAACAGACATTGATTCAGACGAAGATGATATACCTGACGAGATTGTCAAGGAAATTGAGAATTTTGAAAACAGACCTAAGTCCAACCTGGACGAGATTGAGGTTATCAATCTGGGGGATTCAGAGAACGTCAAGGAAACACGCATCAGCATTCACCTGTCACCATCAGAGAAGAAAGAGTACACAGAGTTTCTGAAAAAAGTATGAGGACATATTCGCCTGGTCATATGATGACATGACTGGTCTAAGTACGTCCATTGTGGCTCACAAACTGCCAACCAATCCAACATGTTCGTCGGTAAAACAAAAGCTCAGAAAGTTCAAACCTGACATGAGTTTGAAAATCAAAGAAGAAGTTACCAAGCAGATCAATGCCAAAGTTCTTCGAGTGGTTGAGTACCCGACATGGTTAGCCAACATTGTACCTGTACCAAAGAAGGATGGGAAGGTCAGAGTCCGTGTTGACTACCGGGATCTCAATCGGGCCAGTCCGAAAGATGACTTCCCCTTGCCAAATATACATATTCTAATTGACAATTTCGCCAAGCATGAATTACAGTCATTTGTGGATTGCTTCGTTGGTTATCATACAATTTGGATGGATGAAGAAGATGCTGAGAAAACGACATTCATTACGCCATAGGGAGTGTATTGTTACAAGATGATGACATTCGGCCTAAAGAATGCAGGGGCCACCTACATGAGGGCCATGACCACCATATTCCACGACATGATTCACAAGGAGATCGAGGTGTATGTGGTTGATGTCATTATCAAATCAAAGAAAGCTGCTGACCACATGGAGGATTTGAGGAAGTTCTTCAACAGGTTGCAAAAATACAATATGAAACTAAACCCCGCGAAGTGTGCATTCGGGGTTCCTGCTGGGAAGTTGTTGGGGTTTATTGTAAGCCGCCGGGGAATAGAATTGGATCCGTCAAAAGTCAAAACCATTCAAGAACTACCACCGCCAAGAAACAAAAAAGATGTGATGAGTTTCTTGGGGAGGCTTAATTACATCAGCCGATTCATAGCACAGTCTACAGTTATCTGTGAGCCGATCTTCAAGATGCTGAAGAAAGACGTCGCAACCAAGTGGACCAAGGATTGTCAGAAGGCTTTCGATAAGATCAAGGAATATTTGTCAACACCGCCAATCTTGGTACCACCTGATCCAGGTAGACTTCTGTTACTCTACCTTGCCGTGATAGATGGAGCTTTCGGCTGCGTTCTAGGGTAGCATGATGAAACAGGAAGGAAGGAGCAGGCTATTTACTGTCTCAACAAGAAGTTCACTTCGTACGAGGCCCGGTATTCTTTATTGGAACGCACTTTCTGCGCTTTGATTTGGGTCACTCAGAAGCTGAGGCATTACTTCTGCGCCTACACGACATATCTCATATCAAGGATGGATCCATTAAAGTATATCTTTCAGAAGCCCATGCCTACTAGCATGCTAGCCAAGTGGCAAATCCTGCTGAGCGAGTTTGACATTATCTATGTAACTCAAAAGGCGGTCAAGGGACAGGCATTGGCAGACCATCTTGCTGATAATCTTGTGGACGGAGAATACAAACCCCTGAAAACGTATTTTCTTGATGAAGAGGTATCATTCGTAGGAGAAGACATTGCAGGATCCTACGACGGTTGGAGGATGTTCTTTGATGAAGCAGCAAAAATTCAAAGGAGTTGGTATTGGAGCAGTCCTAGTATCAGAGACCGGTCAGCATTATCCAGTATCCGCCAAACTCAGGTTTCCCTACACCAACAACATGGCTGAATATGAGGCTTGTATCTTAGGGCTCAACATAGCCATTGTCATGAACGTACATGATATGTTAGTGATTGGTGACTTAGACTTATTGGTACATAAGGTACATGGAGCATGGGCAACCAAGAATCCCAAGATACTACCCTATCTGCATCATGTTCAAGAGCTGAGAAAGAGGTTCACAAAGATAGAGCTCCGGCATGTCCCCAGAATCCAGAATGAGTTCGCTGATGCTTTGGCTACCCTGTCATCTATGATTCAGCATCCAGACAAAAATTTCATTGATCCCATTCCAGTAAAAATCCACAATCATCCAGCTTACTGTGCCCATGTTGAAGAAGAAGCGGATGGAAATCCTTGGTTCCATGATATTAAGGAATATTTGGCAAAAGGAGAATACCCAGAGCTTGCAAATTCCACTCAGAAACGCACACTTCGGAGATTGTCCAACAACTTCTTTCACAGCGGAGGAATCCTGTATAGGAGGACTCCCGATTTGGGGCTATTAAGGTGTGTTGACGCAAAAGGAGCATCAAAACTATTGGAAGAAATTCATGCTGGGACCTGCGGTCCACATATGAACGGGTTTGTATTAGCAAAGAAGATACTCCGAGCTGGTTACTTCTGGATGACCATGGAAACAGACTGCATCAAGTACATCCAAAAATGCCACCGCTGTCAGATACATGGAGATATGATAAAGGTACCTTTGAGTGAGCTTAATGCAACAAGTTCACCATGGTCGTTCGCCGCCTAAGGCATGGACGTCATCGGACCAATCGATCCTGCCGCCTCCAACGGACACAGGTTCGTTCTGGTCTCCATTGATTACTTTACTAAATGGGTCAAAGCAGCTTCCTACAAAGCAGTCACCAAGAAAGTCATGGCCGACTTTGTCCGCGATCGCATTGTTTGTCGGTTCGGAGTTCCGGAATCAGTCATCACCGACAATGGTTCTAATCTCAACAGTAACTTGATGAAAGCCATGTGTGAAACTTTCAAGATCAAACACAAGAATTCCACAACTTACATACCTCATATGAATGGAGTTGTTGAGGCCGCCAACAAGAACATCAAGAAGATATTAAGGAAGATGATAGAAAAGCACAAGCAATGGCATGAGAAGTTATCATTCGCCTTACTGGGATATCGCACCACGGTCCGCACATCTACCGGGGCAACCCCCTACATGCTGGTTTACGGTACAGAGGCTGTTATTCCTGCTGAAATCGAAATTCCATCTCTGAGAATTATACAAGAGGCTGAGCTCAGCGACGCAGAATGGGTAAAGATTCGTTATGAGCAGCTAGCCCTCATAAACGGAAAGAGAATGAACGCAGTATGTCATGGTCAGCTATATCATAACAGAATGACCAGAGCCTTCAACAAGAGAGTCAAGCCAAGACGACTCACACCAAGGCAGCTGGTGTTAAAGAAAATCTTTCCACATCAAGACGAAGCCAAAGGGAATTTTTCTCCCAACTGGCAAGGCCCGTACATGGTTCACAGAGTGCTGACAGGAGGAGCACTCATACTTGCAGAATGGACGGAGAAGTCTGGCCAAAACCAATCAATTCAGAAGCAGTCAAACGCTACTATGTGTAATTCTTTATGCTTTTGTCAACAATGTAAATTGAACTACGCCTGACCTGATTCCCGTTTAAGAGGGGATACGTAGGCAGCCCTATGGGTTCGGTCACAATTCAATAAAATCTCATTTTCCCAAGTTCAGTCGATCGTCACACGAGCATTAGTCAGAAGTATTCACCTATCAAACTGGGGCAGAATTTTGAGGAGGACCCTCAAAATTCCGTGGCAGGAGAGGTTGCAATTTCTTGAACCACGTCACGGTCGTCGGTTCATCTAAAATTATTTTAGATTATATGCTTATATTATACTTTTACAAAATCATACATATCTATTTTTGAAACAGCTTGTTTAGCAAACGCTACCCCAATGATACAGACAATATCATCATGATCAAGCAAACGAGTCAAGTAAAGCCAGCGGGAATGCGAACTAACCTTTCCCTTACAGAACTCACGATTTTTCTTTGGATGTAGGCACAAAGATCGGAAAGGCCCCAAAAACATACTATTCGTCCAAAGGACATATGTTGCTCAAACACACGCTTCTCAAACTCGTCGCACATGTCAACATTTCTTATCAGCACAAACGACGCTTCATTATACTCACAACAATCATATCGCCGCAATTTATCATCAGCTAAGAACTTCTATCTAAATTTTATTTCCTGCATAAGGCTACCTTTTTTCCTTCCGAGGTTAAACGCTACCTCCATATGCATTTACATTGCATAAGGCTACCTTTCTGCCTTCCGAGGTTAAACGCTACCTCCATATGCACTTACATTGCATAAGGCTACCTTTCTGCCTTTCGAGGTTAAACGTTGTCTCCATCTGCATTGCATAAGGCTATTATTCTGCCTTCTAACTTGCATAAGGCTACCTTTCTGCCTTCCGAGACTAAACGATGTCTCCATCTACATTGCATTAGGCTATTATTCTGCCTTCCAACTTGCATAAGGATACCTTTCTGCCTTCCGAGACTAAATGTTGTCTCCATCTGCATTGCATAAGGCTATTATTCTGCCTTCCAGCTTGCATAAGGCTACCTTTCTGCCTTCCAAGACTAAACGTTGTCTCCATCTGCATTGCATAAGGCTACTATTCTGCCTTCCACTTGCATAAGGCTACCATTCTGCCTTCCGAGATTAAACGTTGTCTCCATTTGCATTTACATATTGCATAAGGCTACCTTCTGCCTTCCGAGGTCAAGCTCTATCTCCATCTGCATTTGCATAAGACTACCATTCTGCCTTCCAAAGCTAAACGCTGCCTCCCATTTACTTTTCAAAAGAAACCCCTGTCTCTGTCATTATTTACTTCGCTTCCTTTCGGGCTAAGCTCTGCCCCTTTAATTCTCAAGACTAAGCTCTGTCTTGTTAGCATCATACCATTGCATCTTCATGGGCTGAAATATCGCCAACTTATCCAAAGGCGTCATCGTTAGGAGGCACCATCTTCACGGCCCGAGAACACTATGTCATGGCCCGAGGATCTCTTTTATCAGTTTGCATATCATTATTCAAAGGCGTCATGGTTCGGAGGCACTATTTTCATGACCCGAGAACATCATTTCATGGCCTGTGAATCCTGCATCAAGCAATTCATGGCCCAGGACATCATGGTCTAAGGATGTCATCCTTAACCGTCCAAAGACAGCATTCATAGTCCAACGGGAATTTGCATGATGTTTAAATTACGCACGATATATGCTTGTATTGTTCATTTGCAGGTAATCCGGAAAGCAACAACCATCCTGGAAGGAGCGGTCCCGCTCCAGTTCTCCTAACTACCCCGTAAGCCATCTTGTTCACCCCACCTTGCACCTTGCGTCCGTCCTTATAAAACCTCACCGGTATACTTCGTCGGTGACTCCTGAACTACACACGGCCTGATTCTTGTGAAACCAGGGATATGTAGGCAGCTCAGAAGCCAGGGTGCGGCCTAAATCTTTCAAACTATTTTCACTCAGTCAAAATTGGCCATCATATCTTTACCCGACAACTCTTTCATCCTTCTCGGGTAAAGAGGGGCAGTTGTTGATACCCAATTTTTTCTCAAAATTATTTTCAAACTTTCATATTACATTCAAAATCACTTTTCATAACGAATGGTATTTTCCTATAATTTTTCATACTTTTTTTCAATTTATTTTCCTATTTCTTTAGTACTTTATATTCAGTAATTATTCATAAGTTGTATTATAAATAATTTTAAAGCGCTTACCAGCTCAATGTATCATTTTTGACCCTATTAGTATTTAATTATTCACAAATTACTGATTAGGCATTATTTAGCTATAATTACACTAATTTTGCGACTATGGTCTAATTGTTCACTTATGCTATTTTAATTCCAAAATTAGTTGTTTTTAATTTTTATATTAGCCAATTACTTTAAATTTCACTTACTTAGCATTAATCTCATTTTTTATACGATTATTAGCTATTTTTATTAATTATTTATCTACTTAATGGGTATTTAACAACTAGCCATATTTATTTAATTATAGCCTAATTCTAACCCAACCCACCTGATTTATGTAACCCACTTGACCCAGCCCAAAACCCAAATTCTTACCCGGCCCAACCCCACAACCAATCTGAGTCGTTGATCAAATTAAATCAACGGCCCAGATTGGTGTTACCATAATTAACCCCTAACCAAACCCCCTGATCCCTCTCATTTTCCCATTCGTCTCACATCTCTCTACTCTCCTCTCTCTCTCTCTCTCTCTCTCTAGTCTCTTCTAGAGACTTCTGTCTCTTCAGGTTCCGATGAACACCTCATCTTCTCCGGATATCCCTTTGCCGGATACCTTGAAACCTTCACCCCTTTTGCCTCTCATGGCTCTCCTATGCCGGTAACGTCATCCCTAAGGTCCTCAAAGGGAGAGAACCTGTCTCCTTACACCCATGGTGTCCCTGTTTACTTCAAGCCTCCAAAAGCTTGACTTCGAGAAAGGTCTATGACCTTTGAGGCTCGAGCCAGTGTTGTTCGAGGCTCTCTTTAGGACAGACTTGACAGAGGAACACTTGTGGTTCAAAGCTTTCTCTTACACCTAAACTCTATGCTCCATTTCTCTTGTGCTACTTGTTACTGTCTAACTGTTGGCCGGCTACAAGCCAAGGCTAGCTATTGTGATATCTCTCTTGCTCATTATGTGTTTACTATATCTTATACGGGTATGTCCTGATTTCAATTCAAGCCTCAAAAACAACATGATTTTGTTATCACTTCAGTTCATCATGTTCTTAGTTTGTTTTTACTTATGGTTTTGTTCATCAACTTGCACCTAATCTGTTTGTTTCATGCTTATCAGCATGTCCTTGAGTGTGTCCCCTCCATTAGACTCAGCATGTTTATACCCTTTTTAGGTTCTACTTCAATGTTTCTCTGATGATAGTCTAGACCTCTGTGTGGTAATGCAGCCTGCATTTTGTGATTGCTTTGTTCCTTTGAAGTTTTGAAATGCATATTATACCTTAGACCTTTGAGCCCCTGCGGATCTCTCAGATTCTGAATTCATATGTGACTCTACCTACTACTGTGTGCTTACACTTATATGCTTCATATTTGTCCCCCAATCCCCCATTACCCTGCGTGTGGTTGTTAAACTTATCTTAGTCCTTGTTCTGTATGTGTTGTTTGTTCTGGCTGACTTACCATTTTCAAAACTATTCTCATTGCATAAAATCTTCTACTACCCTTTTTCAAAACTTATCTTTAACTAATCTTTCCTGTTTAAATTTGTCTTTCCTATTAAATCCCTTTCAAAACCTTTCAAACTCACCCCTGGCACTTCACTTTATTCCTAGATTCTTAAGTTTCACCCCTCAGTGTGAGCATTGCTTTGGGCACCTCTTGAGTTCCCTCTGAACTTTGACACACTGAGGCCGGTATTTCCCCATTGCACATGTTTAACTCCTGGTGACTATGTCTGGGTGTCAGCACTGCCCGGGAGCCCCTGAGGTCCTTAGGGAACTTTGACACACCCGGACTATAAAAGGCTATGAAGCACTAAAGGCATTGAGGTTGGAGTATCTGGGCCTAAATGAAGGCTCCCTATAGAAATAACTGCTTATTTTTCTTTTGGTTATGTAATTTATGATTCCTGGTCTGTAATAATTTGTAAACAAATATTTGGGGTTGGATAGTGAAAAAGGGTGCGAATATGCATGCTATAGTATAGGTACGGGTAGAAATCATGCCTATAGGTTTACTTTCCCTATATGTGCAATAGTAACCATGTCTAGGTACAACAAGCATGCCATACTTATCATATTGTTCATCTTTACTGCATTCAGCATCTCATTACACTTAGAAATCATGTTTATAGGGTGAATAACGACAACAAAAATGGTTATCACAATATTTTTTCTCATGTTTCATATTTTGAAATGTCACTTAGAAATCCTACCGTAGGGCTAATAAACAAAATTGCTACCATGTGATTCTGGACATGTAGTCTGAAATGTGATCTAAAATCTCACCTTAGAACGAACGTGTTAACAAAAAATTACGATCCTATCTTACCATGCTATAGAGATCCTGCTTTAGGTAAACAACGATTAAAACTGTCATTTTGCCTATCTCGAAACTATGCGTAATTCATGCATTTAGAATATCCTGCTTAGGTCTTGCATCATTTTGTATTTTCTTTTGCATTAGATATCATGCCTCCTAGGACTACATTTGTATTTGTCTAAGCACCCCCTACCCTGGTTAACGATTGAAACAGACTCACATATATTTGCTAATTATTTTCCTAAAATCTGGGCGCCTAGAACAGTGGGACTTGAGCAATTTTTTTTATGGTAATCAGTACGCCTAGGCAAGCCTTAGGTGCTAAATCTGTTAAGAATTGAAAGTATATATTACTTTATACATATTGTTTGACTAATAACAGGTTAAAATCAGTAGTCAGAAATTGGTAAATTTCCTTCTCTAAAATTCAGTAATAAAACTGCCGTGCTATTGCATTCTCGCCTAGATATCATGCCTTAGGTTCTGAAGTTAAAAAGGCCTTACTAGTGTTTGAGTCGTGCTAATTACGTGCATAACCTGTGGAGGAATACTTGGGCCTCATATCTGCTCTTATTTGTTTTCCCCTTATTTGCAGTCCTAATTGTCTTTGCTTGTCGCTTAGAATCTTGTCCTTTAAACCTAGGGGTCAGCCTAGTACCTCATTTAGGATAGTAGTCCTAGCCTCCTCCGGGACTGATAGGTTGGGACGGGTAATAGCACGCAATAAAGTTCGTGACCAACACACGTTTAATTACCTTCACGGGGTGGGAAAGGGTAGAATATGGATATGATGACCGGTGCGCCAATACCATGTGTAGCCCCTCTCTGAGGAGTGTTTATCGGGTATTGCATTAATGTGATCCATATTGTTTTAAACCTTGGATATCTTTTCTCTCAAATGCTTTTATTAGTTTTTTCTAAATTTAATAACTTCAACGCTTATTTGAAATCCCCTCTTACTTGAGCCTTTACTTGTTACAAATTCAGGAAAACCATTTGGCCGGGAACCATAGTTGTGGATCCTGAGGGGTGCCTAACACCTTTCCCTCGGGATAATTTCAAGCCCTTACCCAATCTTTGATAATGCAAACTAGTCTCATGAGTTAATTACTCTAGGTGCCCTAATGCACCTTAAAATCGTTAGGTGGAGACTCTTCTTTTTTTAACCCTCTTCCTTCAAAAATAGATGTCATAATGTCACGAACCCGATCTCCGCTAAAGGGAAAAAGGGGGGTGCGACAGGTAGCTATTGGGCTCTAAAATTCTACAAAATTAGGACTAAGAAAAAGCTGAAAACTTAATTCAATTCTAAAGTAATATAAAATATTTATCAGAAAAATATAAAAAATAATTCTTAATTGAAAAAATGAAGTTGAAACTATTTTTGGTATTTTCAAGAGTTATACTAAAAATAAAAATGGGTTAAAAATAATATCTTTCTAAAAATACTTAATACGTGAATTAATTAGAGAAATATGGAACTATTTTTGTAATTTTTAATTTTTGTGCTTAAAATAAACTAAAAGAGTTATTAGACCTAAATAAAATATTTGAACGCTAAAATGTGTAAAATCCTGGGAAGGGTCAAAAATTACATGTCTACAGCTACCCCTCTTTGACGGGAAACGCGAAGAGTTTTCAGACAAAGAATGACGAGACAGGTATTTTGACCCGACCCTTATTTAGAGAGACAAAAAACTAAAAGAAAGGAGAATGTGACTGAGCCCTGGTATCTGAGCTGCCTACATAATCTTGGCTATAAAGGAATCGGACCACGAGTAGTTCAGAAGTAGGAACAATGATGGAGTATACCGAGGTGGAGAGCCGATTGAGGCTCCGTTCCGTCAAAGTTCCGGTATGCGGCCCTGTTATTACATCAAAATCGAAAAAGACTAACTAAGCATGTCATCTACGAGTTACAAGATTCCTATCTATAAGTCTTCTGAAGCTTGATCTTGAGTCTTGAATGGTCTTCATGCAAACGTTAGATTTGAACCTTGACACTTGCTACCTGTAGGTGCTACTTCTTTCTTCTTCAGCTTTTCGGGTCGCGATGGGACATGCAAAGCTCGTGACTCAGTCATGTCTTGAGCAATCCATATCTTGCCTCCGCTTCTGCATTTTGGATACTTATTTTTTTTTGTGTGTTTTTTCTTCTTTTATTCTGAATTAAGACTACTTCTGTTGGTCATCTATTGTTGACTCGTATTCTTGCCTCGAGCTTCTGCTACTTCTAACCTGAATTGAATTCTAAAATGACCTCCATCGTTCTTCAGGTGGGCGCCTGCTACTGACTTGAACTTTGAAATAACTCTGAAATAAATTCCCTTATTCTCCAGGTGGGTGCCTGCAATCAAAACAACAAAACAAACAAAAAATTTTTTGCCCATATTGCACTAGGAAGATTTGTGAGCTGTTAGCAAAACTGTAAACCACTTATGCTACTGATGCCATGATGAGAGTAAAACTAAAGACTCGACTGGTTTCAAATCCAGACTTCCCTTCTTTTCAATTATTATCCTAGGAGAAAATTCATCAGACTAGGTTTTCTTGTCTTAGGAGAAGAGTTCGTCAAACTAAGATGTATATCCTAGGAGAAAGTTCATCAGACTAGTTTCTTTTTTCTTTTTTTTTTCTTTTGGTATCTTAGGAGAAAGATTCATCAGACTAAGATTTGATCCTAGGAGAAAATTCATCGGACTAGTCTTCTATCTTAGGAGAAAGATTCATCAGACTAAGATTTCGATCCTAGGAGAAAATTCATCAGACTAGGTCTTTTGTTTGGTTATCTAATGAGACAGATTCATCAGACTAAGATTTGATCCTAGGAGAAAATTCATCAGGCTAGGTCTTTGTTTGTTATCTTAAGAGAAAGATTCATCAGACTAAGATTTTGATCCTAGGAGAAAGTTCATCAGACAAAGTCTTCTATCTTAGGAGAAAGATTCATCAGACTAAGATTTTGATCCTAGGAGAAAGTTCATCAGACAAAGTCTTCTATCTTAGGAGAAAGATTCATCAGACTAAGATTTCGATTCTAGGAGAAACTTCATCAGACTAGGTCGTTTCGTTATCTTAGGAGAAAGATTCATCAGACTAAGATTTGATCCTAGGAGAAAGTTCATCAGACAAAGTCTTCTATCTTAGGAGAAAGATTCATCAGACTAAGATTTTGATCCTAGGAGAAAGTTCATCAGACTAGGTCTTCTATCTTAGGAGAAAATTCATCAGACTAAGATATTTATTGGAAGGAAAATCCATCAGACTAGGACTTTTATCTTAGGAGGAAAAATATGAAGAGAAATGGCAATATTTTATGCACACTATCAAGAAAGATAGAGGCAAAGATGTGAGAAACTTCCTTTTGTCGACTCTTCTCTTCTTTTTTCTTTTTCTTTCTTTTCATTTTTGTTTTGTTTTTAAACCAACTTCCTTGCACCGCTTTGATCCTGTTTCAAACCAAGAAGACTTGTGAGTTTAAAATGTGGTGGTTAGTTTGTGGCCTTAATTACGAGGCGATTTCTCTTGCACTTGTCACGATCAACTCTGATTTCAACTTGGAAGACAATGTTTGTTATCGGCCGACCGCTTTTCTAGACAACCCTTATCACAAGAAATATTCATGATTCGCTCAAGTCCAATACCTTATACCCGATGCGTTGCACTCGTATTATAACATTCACCAAATCTTTGTATTTTGCATCAATCCCAAAGGACATTTATTATCACCAACTCAGTGCTCACACTATTCTCCAGTGTCTTATGCTATTTTGATGTGCTTGCCTGACTCTGCTTTGTGTGATTAAAAAGCTGGTAGCAGATTTTGAAGTCATTTCTCACTTGTTTCGACAAGGACTGACTCAAAGTCAATGACACAATGATGCAAAGAAACAAGTATTAACAAGCAATGCCCCTGTCGGAAGGACAGGAGGAAGAGTTTTTCTTTTTTTTTCTTTTTTTTTCTTTTTTTTCTTTTTTGTAGTAACTAGCCTTAATGATCATGACATGCATTTTGGACTTAAGGGCCGATCTATCAAACTGATCTAACCTTTCCTTTTACCATTCTTATGACCTTTGAAGCGGGCTTGTTTATGCCTATTCTTCGCATCAGCTTCACGACTCACTTTCGACGAGTGGTGCCCCGAAGGGTTTTCACCAACAAGCCTCTCTCATTTATTCATCTCTGCTTACCGTCGCCTTACAGTGCCCGTGAGGGTTTTCACTAGTAAGACTCTCTCATTTTTTCTTTTTCTTATGCTTTCATGTGTGAGCAACTGACAGTGTCCTATGTCATATGTCAATTGTTGTTCCTTGCATGCTTCTCTTGGCATTATTGAAGGCATATCGGGAGGTCTTTCTTTGGAAGGTTTTTTTGGATAGGGTTGGAAAGGAGGGTCGGCATGAAGGCTTAAAGTAGACTCAAAATGAGGGGTTTATCGACTTACAACTCTTGGAATCGACTCTTTTAAAACTGAAATGAAATTTCAGCCCCAATTTTAGCTACTGGGGAATTTATTTTTTCTTATTTTTTATTTTTTACTTTTATTTGGTTGGACCGAACAGTGTAAGGCTGCCTACGTATCCTTTTTTTTAAGGAATCAGGTATAACGTAGTTCAAACATCTGACCTAACTACTTTTATCTTTCTTTTATTTTCTCATGTTTTTTTTTCAATATCTTTCTTTCTCTTCTTTTTTCAAAACAAACTGCCCCAGCTTCTCTTTTTTTAGGGCATAGATCTCAGACTATTCTTTTTCTCTTTTCTCTTTTTTTCCAAAACAAATTTCCCCAGCTTTGATTTTCTGAGGGCATGGACTTTGACTGTTCTTTTTTTTTTCACTTAACTTTCTAAGAGTTGCCCCAGTTTGTACTCTTGGGGCATGGACTTTTCTTTTCATTTTTTTTATTTCCATATTTTTTTCGTACTTTTAACTTTAAACTTGATTCCAAATGAGAGTGGTCAAAGAAAAATGACACCGGCTCAAAAGGAGGTAGAGAAGGGTATAAAGTGTTTAGATAGCAGAAAAAGGGCCTCCCAGCCTCGAGAACGCCAAAACATATATCTTCACAAACAACGACATTGATGGACATGTCGGTTTCTGTTTTTTTTTTAGTGTAAAGTTGTATGAGCAATACTTTCCTCGCAGTGAATGACCCTTGTCAATTTGGGTGACTTTTCTTGAGTTTTGTCTTGATGTAGAAGATGCATTTTGCCACTAAACTGATCCATTTCAAGGTGTCTGGAATACACCTTCTTTTGGAAACACTTTTTATCTTTTAGTGCTAAACAAACTTTAACCCGTCTGATCATCCTTAAGCTCGATTTTCTCAATGATTCAAAAGGTGGAGATCCTTAACAATTATGAGCATGACTGCTTTTGTTCCATGCAAACTTGACTCGTGCTTATTTTCGGAAGGTTACATGTCCCTATTCATCCTCAAAAGTGTCTCTTTATCACTTATCTCATTCAAGACTAAATCAGTTTTCTAAGATCTGGCCAAAATTTTCGCATACATGGCATGTCACTAGAACTAGCATGGAAAGAACTATGCACAAAATTGACACAAAATGACTGTCTGTTTTTATTTTAATTGGATAAAGGATAGAAGGGTCCGATAGCACAAAAGAAGAAGAAAAGAAGACAAGATAAGCTACCATGACTAAAAGAGGAGTGACTTTCCAGTTGCTAAGCGACATCTAGCCACAAACTTGCACATCAGCATTACTATGACATTCGACTATTTTTATTGTTATCGATTCAGCACTCAAATTTTGGCTTTTGGTCAAACCGTTCCCCAAATTGGCTGTCGGATTTCAGGATTGACAACATAGAAATTTTCACAGTAACTAATGCGCCAAAGAACTTGGATAACTTCTCGTGTCTCCCCATCATCAAATCATCCCGAGCAGGCCATGTCCTATTGCTCAAATATGATAAAGTCAACCCACATTTGCCTCCATTTTTAATTTTTCACTGCCAACTTGACTACTTGCGTTTTCGTGACTTTGGATCGACAATAGTGGTGCTTGTTCCATTGCAAACCAACAAACCGACCACCTTTAACTGGCTTTTATTTCAAAACAACAACATGTTAGAATAATCACTCTTTTTTTTTTTGTCTGTCGCTCTTTTTTTTTTCTTTTTTTTTTTTTTCCACTGTTTTGCGCTCTTTTATTTTTAACTAAATTTTCTTTCTCTATTTCCTTTTATTTATTTATTTTGTTTATGGCTATGATCAAATCCGATGGGAATTGCCTACATATCATGACGCCGCATGAATCAGATCTTGCGTAGTTCTGGAAGATCGAGAATAAAGTAACTAACCTAACTATTTTTTGTGGATTTGAATTTTTTTTTTTTAATTTTTTTTTGAAAGAAAGACTTAAAAAGAAGGAAGAAAGTATTTTTGGATTTAAATTTATTTTTTTGAGAATTTTTGAAAAGAAATACTTCTAAATAAGAAAGAAAATATAGTTTTTTTTTTTGCATTTTGCTTTTCTTATTTTTTTTTCGAAATTTCGAAAGAATAACTTCTAAGAAGAAAAGAAATATTTTTTTTTGGATTTTTGAAAGAAAATACTTCTAAAGAAAAAGAAATTATTTTTGAACCTTAAATTTTCTTTTCAATTTTTGAAGAAGAATAAAAAGTATTTTTGGGTTTTTGATTTCGGTTTTGTTGATTTTTTTTCGGATTTTTTTTTGAATTTCGGGAAAACTTCTAAGGAAAAGGTAGGAATTTTTTTTTTATATTTGGTTATTTTCTTTTCGAATGAAAGACTTATAAAATGAAATAAAATATTTTGGTTTTAAATTTTTTGTTATTTGTTTTCTAGAGAAAGACTTCTAAAGAAGGAATAAAAGAATTTTATTTTTGGATTTTTGAAAATTGGGGTCTCAAAGAAAGACTTTTCTGAAGGAAGTAAAAGAAAATGTTTTTTGGTTTTTTTTAAAAAAATTGGGGTCTCAAAGAAAGATTTTCCATAGAAGGGGGTAAAGGAAAATATATTTTTTTCGGATTTTCTTTTTTGAAAATTGTGAAAAATAAAAGGGTAGAAAATATTTTTTGGGATTTTGATTTGATTTGTCTTCTTTTTTCAAATGAAAGACTTCTAAAAAATATTTTGGTTAAATTCTTTTTTTATTTGAGATTTTCTAAAGAAAGACTTCCAAAGAACGGATTAAAGGAAAATATTTTTGAATTTTTTATTTTTGTTTTTTTTATTTGTTTTTTCAAAAAAATTTAAAGAAAGACTTCTAAAGAACAAAGAAAATATGTTTTTAAATTTTTTGATTTTTTATGAATTTTTGGAAAAAAGACTTCTAAAAAAAGGTAGAAAATATTATTATTTTTATTTAGATTTTATTTGTTTTCTTTTTCTAACGAAAGACTCCTACAAATAAAATATTTTTTGATATAAAAATTTTCTTTTTTTTTATTTGTTTGGGATTTTGTAAAGGAAAGAATTAAAGAAAAATATTCTTGAATTGTTTTTTAAGAAAATGGGGGCCGGAACCGATGAGGTTTGCCTACGTACTTCACATCTGGTGAGAATTAGACCCGCGTAGTTCTGCCTGTTTTGACAGAACAGAGGAAACATAACTTTTGAAATCATTGCCATATTTTCTTTCTCTTTTTTTAAAAAAAAAAATTCCAAATACCTAACTCTCACTTTTTTTTTTCTCTTTTTTTTTTATTTTCTTTCCCTATTCTAGAAGCCAGTCCACACGCAAATCGAAAGAAACAAATATGCAAGTAGTACATAAGATACATCGGGATGGACTTTAAATGGGGTACACCTGTCCTAGACGGACCCAACCCCTGTGTTGAGTCCTCTAAGTCAAATGCACGTGATGCAAACAAGCGTTGCTATTAGGGATCCGGCATGAGGCTATGTTATTCTAGGTTTAAACCCTGAGTGTATTGTTCTAGACCTGGCTTACCCGAGCGGACAACTCGAGCCGAGGGGGGCAGCGTACCAGTAACCAAAAGATCATCCGACTTTGTAACTTGTCCGATCCTCGTTCTAAATTAGGGATATGACATTAGCAGAAAAGAAGTCACACGAAGTGCACACTTCCCAGATGATTTAGAAGACTCAGAGAGAGAGAGGGTTTCGTGACAGTTTATATACAGTTCACATAATATCAAAGCGGTAAAATACGGCATTTAGCACTTTAGGTTCAAACATGTAAAAATCAGATAATAAATCCAAATATAACAATTTATTCTAAGCTCGAATTCTTGAACCTTGAACCAGAGATTCTGGGTTCCAATCCTTAGCAGAGTCGCCAGAGCTGTCACACCTCCTTTTTCCCGCAAGGGATCAGAAAGTTTTTCCAATTTAAGTGACATTATCGAAATGTGATTATTAATTCAAATTCAGAGTCGCCACTTGGGATAATTTATGGTGTCCCAAGTCACCGGTTTATTTTAAATTCCAAATTGAGGAAAGTTGACTCTTATTTATGATCTGCGAAACACAGAAATTCAGATAAGGAGTTCTGTTAACCCGGGAGAAGGTGTTAGGCATTCCCGGGTTCCGTGGTTTTAGCACGGTCGCTTAACTATTATTAATTGGCCTAATTATCTAATTAATTACATACTTAGAACCTATCGTTCATTTTTAACCTTTTGAACAACTTTTAATTATTTAGGAAATTATTTCTGGAACAAGTCACGATGACGTACACTTGTCGTTTTAGCGCACATCGCAAATCATGAAATGAACCCGCGATTTACGACATGCTTATTTTAATTATTTGAAGTTGGGGGTCGAGTCACGCCAGCATGCACTCGAATTTTGGAGTTACGTATCTATGACGATGCCACGGGAACCGTACCCATAGTCACGATAATTCATTATTTATTAATTGCTCCTAAAGAAAACTACATAGTTCAAAAGTTGATTTTCTACATCTGAGATTTAATTGTAAAAGGTCCGTGATTTATGGAAACTATTTGAATAAGTCGCGATGTCGCGCGCTCGTTCGCTTTTTTTTGTGCACATTGCGGATCACACCATGGAAACCGTACCCGCGATCTGTAACATGTTTATTTTTATTATTGTTAGAAGTTGTGGTCGGGTCACATAAAATGCACACCCGAATGAGATTTACGTATCGTAACCATGCCACGAGAACCGTACCCATGGTCACGATAATTTATTATGGAACTAATTAGTGAAATTAGGCCTTACTGCATTCAGATTCTTGTTAACTCAACACATTGATTCAATTGGCTTTCCTCACAAGGACTAGGCATTAACACACATGAACAACATATCCAACCTAATCAAATAACCCCAACCAAAATTTCAAAGAACAGAAGACCACCATATTGCATTCTCTCTCCATCCAACATCAGAATACTCATATAACCACGCCAAACAAAGTGAAACATGTATATAAAATAATTTACGCTAAAAAAATCAGTTACGAAGATCAACGGACCATTTGAGTCAAACCATCAAGATTTATGTATTTCACTACCTCTGTTTAGAACTAATACCACACGTAACTCAACGACAATAAATCCAAAGAATCAAACCTGAATGAGAAGCTTTAATTGATAGAAATATTCCATTAATTACACGACCAAGATGAATGGATAGCTACGGCCGGAATTTGAAACAGCAGTCAACTTCAAACAGAGACGCGAACGGAACCACGAATGGACTTCATACGGATGAAACCGAGTCAACCTCAACCTCAATTGAATTCCATTTGTTTTGAAGCCAAACCTCACTAAATTCTGGCCGTTTTTCTCGATGGTATGCGGTTGTGTGTGAATTTTCAATTGAGAAAAACAAAATATTGGAATTGAGAATCAGCCCCCTTTTTTTGTCTTTTGTAATTGAGAGTCCACTGACAAAGAGTTGGTAGAGTGATTGAAATTGATAACCAAGAAAAAATAGAAGAGAAATGTTGACGGTGAATTATTGGGCGACAATCATCATACTCTGAAGTGGGGGAAGGGGCGTTCTTGGGAAGGCAGCGACGCTCATTTCTTTTCGGTGGGGTGCTGCCAGGAAGAAAAAGGTCTTAGGGTTAGGGTGTTATTTAGGGAAGTGGGTATGACTAAAGGCTTAATAGGTTGGTTTGAAATTGGGTATTTGGTAGCTATTAGGCTCTAAAATTCTACAAAATTAGGACTAAGAAAAAGTTGAAAACTTAATTCAATTCTAAAGTAATATAAAATATTTATCAGAAAAATATAAAAAATAATTCTTAATTGAAAAAATGAAGTTGAAACTATTTTTGGTATTTTCAAGAGTTATACTAAAAACAAAATTGGGTTAAAAATAATATCTTTCTAAAAATACTTAATACGTGAATTAATTAGAGAAATATGGAACTATTTTTGTAATTTTTAATTTTTGTGCTTAAAATAAACTAAAAGAGTTATTAGACCTAAATAAAATATTTGAACGCTAAAATGTGTAAAATCCCGGGAAGGGTCAAAAATTACATGTCTACAGGACCTTGTCTTTGAATGACGAGGGTGCAGAGGGGATCTCACAACCCCACAAAGACGCACTAGTAATATATGTTCTTATGAATAAAATTCAAGTTAAACGTGTTTTCATTGATCCAGGAAGCTCGGCCAAAATTATTCGATCGAGGGTCGTGGAGTAGCCCGGCCTACAGGATCAAATTGTGCCCGCAGCTCGGAATCTTAACGACTACAAAATGGCGAGTGAAACTACCAAAGGTGAAATTACCTTGCCCGTAAACGTAGGTAGGACCGTTCAAGAAACAAAGTTCTATGTGATCGAGTGCGACATGAGATACAACGCCGTGCTCGGAAGGCCCTAGATTCATAACATGAGGGCGATACCTTCAAGGAGATGTTTGTAGTCGATGAAGTAATATCGGTATCGACACTCCCATTAGCAAAGGCATTGGAGTCGAAAGGAAAACAGGAGGCCAAATAGCAACCACTGACACTAACCTCGACCCAATTGAAGGAGCAAGGGCTCAACAAGGATGACGACTACTAGATCCCTCGATCCTTCATAATTCTAGATGACTCTGACGCCACCAAGTCAACGGTTGAAGAGCTGAAAGGAGTCACGTTGATCAACCACCAACCCAAACGAAAGGTATGCCTGGTCACAGGGCTAACAAACTTATTCATTTCCTTAAAGCTAACATAGATTGTTTTGCCTGGTCCCATCTCGATATGACAGAATCCCACCAGAAATCACTACCCATCGACTAAGCTTGGACTCGAAGTTCCGTCCAGTAAAGCAAAAGAGGAGGCCCCAATCCGAGGTTAAGCATGCATTCATCAAGGATGAGGTAACCAAACTTCTCAAAATAGGGTATATTCGGGAAGTAAAATATCCTTAATGGTTAGCAAATGTAGTGGTAGTCCCTAAGAAGGGAAATAAACTTAGAATATGCGTAGACTATAAGGACTTAAACAAGGCATTCCCTAAGGATTCTTTTCCTTTGCCGAATATCAATCGCATGATCGATGCCACGGCTGACCACGAGATTCTTAGCTTTCTCGATGCCTACTCTATGTACAATCAAATACAGATGAACCCAGAGGATCAGGAAGAGACTTTATTTATCACTAAATACGACACCTATTATTATAATGTAATGTCGTTCAGACTAAAAAATGCTGGTGCAACTTATCAACACCTAGTAAATCGAATGTTCGAAGAACAAATAGGAAAATCAATGGCAGTTTATATTGATGACATGTTAGTTAAGTCCCTGCGATCAGAGGACCATTTGAAACATTTGCAGGAGACTTTCGATATTTTGAGAAAATACAACATGAAGCTCAACCCGGAGAAGTGTGCGTTCAGGGTCGGCTCGGGCAAGTTCCTCTGCTTCATGGTATCAAACCAGGGAATCGAGATCAACCCCAATAAAATCAAAGTCATCGAAGATAACACGGTAATAGATAACGTCAACGCAGTACAAAGGTTAACGGGGCGCATAGACGCCCTAGGTCGATTCATTTTGAGGTCCTCATATAGAAGTCACTGATTCTTCTCACTGCTTAAGAAGAAGAGTAGCTTTGCATGGACACCGAAATGCCAACAGGACTTAGAGGAACTGAAATGATACTTATCGAGCCCGCCACTACTCCATACCTCGAACGCGGATGAGCAACTCTACTTGTACTTGGCCGTCTCAGAAATAGCGGTAAGTGGGGTCCTAATCTGCAAAAGAACAAGGTACGCAATTCCTTATTTACTATGTTAGTCGAACCTTAGGTGAGGCCGAGACCATATAATCACACTTAGAAAAATTAGTGCTTGCTTTAATAAGCCCCTCTAGGAAATTAAAATTGTATTTCCAATGTCATTGGATATGTGTTGTAACTACCTAGCCCCTTTGAAATATTTTGCACAAACCCAAACTTTCGGGTCGATTGGCTAAGTGGACCGTCGAGATCAGTGGGTACGATATCGAGTATCGACCCCGAACGACCATCAAGTCTAAAATCTTGGCAGACTTCGTGGCCGACTTCACCCTAACACTCGTACCCGAGGTAAAAAAAGAACTACTATTAAAATCGGGTACATCATCGGGGGTGTGGACCCTCTTCACAGATGGCGCTTCGAACATGAAGGGGTTCGAGCTGGGTATTGTTTTTAAGCCACCCATGGGTAATACAATTAGACAATCTATCAGAACCTCGAAATTAACTAACAATGAGGCCATGATTGCAGGTCTCGAGTTGGCTAAAAGCTTGGGAGCAGAGGTCATCGAGGCCAAATGTGATTCCTTACTCGTGGTAAATCAGGTAAATAGAACTTTCGAAGTCCGAAAAGACCGAATGCAGAGGTACTTGGACAAGTTACAAGTAACTTTACATCGGTTTAAAGAATGGACCTTACAACATGTACCTCGAGAACAGAACAGCGAGGCCGCCCTCGCAAACTTGGGGTCATCGGTCGAAGATGACGAACTTAAATCTAGGACTGTCGTACAACTCTCGAGATCAGTGATCGAAGAAGGCCACGCCGAAATAAAATCTACAAGTCTGACATGGGATTGGAGAAAAAAGTACATCGAATATCTAAAGAACGGGAAGCTCCCATCAGATCCAAAGGACTCGAGAACTCTGCACGAAAGCAGCACAATTCACTTTGTTCGAGGATGGAACGCTATTTAGGAGGATGATCGATGGACCATTAGCGATATGTTTGGGACCGAGAGATATCGACTATGTCCTATAGGAGATTCACGAAAGTACTTGTGGAAATCATTCCGGTGCCGAATCATTGGTCCACAAAGTTATCATAGCAGGGTACTACTAGGTCGATATGGAAAAGGATACAAAAGAGTTCATTCGAAAGTGCAACAAGCATCAAAGGTATGCGCCAATGATTCACCAGCCCGGGGAGCAGCTCCACTCGGTCTTATCCCTATGGTCGTTCATGAAATGGGGAATGGACATCGTCGACCCTCTCCCATCGGCCCCAGGTAAAGCTCTATTTATTTTATTTATGACTGATTATTGTCCTAAGTGGGTTGAAGCATAGGCTTTCAAGAAAGTCAAGGAAAAAGAAGTCAGAGACTTCATTTGGGACCACATTATATGTCGATTCGAGATGCTTGCCGAGATTGTGTGTGATAATGGAAAGAAAATCATCTGCTGAAAAGTGACCAAATTTCTCGAGGACCACAAGAGTAAAAGGATTCTATCAACACCATATCACCCCAAACGGGAACGGACAAGCCGAATCGACCAACAAAACCATTATTCAAAAATCTTAAGAAAAGATTGACCGAAGCTAAGGGGAAATGGAGAGAGATACTGCCCGAGGTTCTTTGGGCATACCACACGACGTCGAAATCCAGTACAGGGGCAACATCGTTCTCTTTAATCTGCGGTGCCGAAGCTCTTATCTCGGTCGAGGTCGGGGAACCTAGCCTTAGGTTTCGATATGCAACAGAAGAGTCGAATCACGAGGCCATGAATACAAGCCTAGAATTGTTGGACGAAAGACGCGAGACCGCCCTCGTTTGATTGGCCGCACAAAAACAGCGAATCAAAAGGCAATATAATCGAAGAGCCAATCTTCGACACTTTAAAATTGGGGACTTGGTGCTAAGAAAAGTCACCCTCAACACTCAAAATCCGAATGAAGGAAAGTTGGGTCCAAATTGGGAGGGACCATATTAGGTCCTTGACATCATCGAAAAAGGATCCACAAGCTCAGCATGATGAACGACGAGCAATTACCAAATAACTGGAACGTATCGCTCCTAAAATGATACTACTGCTGAGGTACGACCTTTCTATTTTCATTTATATTCTAAACTAACCAATTGCAGGTGTTCGATCGAGGACGATGATGGATTCTTCGACACAAAGTCTTTAGGTCTGAAAGCACGCGTTGCACTCTTTTTCCCTAAGACCGGTTTTTTTTCCAAATAGGGTTTTCCGGCGACGGTTTTAATGAGGCAACCATTGTTCATGCTAACATAGAGCAATTCAACAGTATCCGAGGATTCTTTACAATCAACCTCGAATACTGGGGGGAATCACCCTCGAATGTCAACTTCGTTGCAAGGAAATTACTTTGTGACATCAGTGTCTTGATATATAAATTTTGTAAGGGCCAAACGACCGAATTAACCGTGCCCATATAGGTTGCTCGAGCCCTGACATCAAACATGTACGCATGTATAATCATCTATTAAGAGAAGTATTTTTCCTTGCCAAACATCTCATGCCTTAGAAAAATTTTACATTACAATTTCGTACTCTCGATCTATTATGAGAACAGGATTAAGAGCCAACAATAACTAAAGTTTGAACAACTAACCCCACACTCGGGGGCCGCCATCCGAAAAATAGACGAGGTCGAATTATCAAAACTTCGATATTTTAAGACCTTAAAGGCAATCCTCGATTTTTATAGGCCACGGCCACCCCCCTCGGGGACTGATACTTCGGGCAAGCTTGAAGTGAAACAGAAAAATAAGCCCAAGAGGCAAATCCCAAACTAAAAAGGTTACGACTAAATTGACACGGTTGGGAGACGTCCAAATTCCGTAACAAAACATGCCTTCGAATATTTTCATAAACCGGTTAAAAGGGCTACCCTCGACAAACTTACAAAGGTCTTCGGCAATATCAAGCCTCGAAAACCCTAATGAGTACAAAATTGTTCGAACTCTCAAATAATTCCTTATTTTGTGCTAAGTCATTACAAAACATTACAAAGGGCTTCGATAATATCAAGCCTCGAAAACCCTAATGAGTACAAAGTTGTTCGAACTCTCGAACAGTTCCTTATTTCGTGCTAAGGCATTACAAATTTTATAACAAAAAACTTTTCAAGCCGAGAAAGGGAAAAAATCCATTCTTTTTACAAAGGTCATATTTGCCTAATACAAAAGCCCAAGGGCCATATTTTTCTTTGGGTTCGAGATATCGTCCTCTCTCAAATAAAACCTAAAGGTTACCTTACCTCGAGTTTGATCAAGTACTCACTCGATTGTAAAAACTACACTAGTTCGGTTTTGGTTAAATTGCCTGAGCCTCGAACCTATGAATACAATCTCATAAGGCATAAACGATGACAAAACTTTCATGAGGCAAAATTGAAGCAAAAAAAAGACAGAAAGGGAAAAAATATCTTTATATATTAGTCGAAAGTTATTTACAAGGGCAACAAGGCCCGATCACGATTCCATACAAAAATTCAAAAGAAAAATCCTAAGTATTTAATCTACTCCAGGGGAAACATCTTCGCCCTAGGGGTCCTCTCCGCTATCGGACCCACTCATGCTTCTGGAGTCATCGTCATCAAAAGAGGCCAATGCCTTGTCTTCGGCTTCAAGCTCTTTAGCACTTTTTATCTCGGCAGTGAGATCGAAGCCACGAGCGTGGATATCCTTGAGAGTCTCCCTTGGAGACTGGCACTTGGCATGTTCGGCAACCCAATATGCTCAAACTTGAGCAGCATTAGCAACTTCCTTTGCTCGAGCTTGAACGGCTTCAGCGTCAAACCGGTAGACGTCCACGAGTGCCTCAGCATCAGCCTTGTTCGTCTCAGTCTCATATTTGTCCGCTGCAAGTTTCGTGACCAATCGAGCCTGGAGCTCCTCAATTTTCTTGGCTTGTGCCAAGCTCTTCTGTCTCATGCCTTGGAGCTGGTTTTTAGCCGAAGATAACAGAGCTCGAGCAACCTCTTTCTCTGAAGCAAGACAGTCCATGTTTTGCTTCCATGACATGGTCTCCGCCTTTACCGCATCCACATCTTCACAAAATTGCCCGATTATCTTGAGCTTCTGCTGGACCTGTGAGATCGAATTGTTAGCCGTCAGTCTCAAACCAACATCATAAGCTTCTAAGATTCTTATTACCTGCTCGGTCAGGTCGCTTTGCTCTTTTTGAGTCGCATCTAGCTTGACTCGGAGGCCCTTTGCTTCCTCTTCCCTTAGCTCATTGAGAAACTTGAGGGAGTTTCTCTCCTTAGTAATCCCTTGAATGTCGGCCTCATATCGACTCGGTTCCCCTAGATACCTAAAGAAGGCTTTATGATGAAACAACGAGGCATTCACAAATAGAAGAAAAGGAATTAGGCAAGGGGAGAAAAAACACAAGTATAAAACAAATATTTATGAAGGAAGTTGGGCTTACCCAATTCAAAGCCTGCTGAGCCTCGTTAAAAAGACACGATGCTCGTCCATCAGAGCGTGGTCTTCCTCCGTGACCAAACCCCGAAGATAACTAACCACCCCTACAGTGGTGTCAAGAACTCACGCGTCCTGCGTGACCGAGATGATTAATGTTTGTTTGCGCCCGGGGGTTGATGCTAGGGGCCGAAAACTGACTGGTCAGTCTAAAACTCGAGGAAGTTCCGCCCGAATCCTTCCTCGGTATCTCCAAGTCACTCAGGACAGCGACATCCTCGACCCTAGTGAAATAACCACGGAAGGGATCCTCCCCTCCGTGGGCTCCTTCTACATAAGGAGTCTTCATGGTCCGAGCCTCATGAATCATATCCTCGAAAAATGAAGGGAGCGACGGGGAGTCTCCGATTTCTATTGCCCCAAGTGGGACTTTTGGGGTGTTCTCTCCATCTCGAGGAACCCCGGGACCGGCCTCCACAGCCATTTTCGCCGCCTCCTCACCTCGAGGTGGGACACCTTCGGCCTTTGCCAACTAGGAAACTTCGGCCAAGTCTCCTCCCGAGGCCCCATCAGCTCGGGGCAGCATATCTTCGACCTACCGACTCACTGGCCTTTTGAGCCTCGGTATTTGTCTTCACCCAGGCCACCAACCCGGAATCGTCTTCTTCTTCTGCCTCCCTTAGGAGCTGAACTGACTCCATGGACAAGGGGATGATATTCTTCTTGGGCTTGTGAGCCACTATCTTTTTAGGCCCAGGCCCCTCGGAGGTCGAGGCCCTTTTCCTCTTTTTCTCCTTTGCTGGCTTCGGGACCGGGAGTAAAGTTTCTTCATCGTCGGACGGGGGCCTCATGATGGAATCTTTTCCAAGACTTGCAAAAAAGAGAAACCGAGTAAGTTTGGAAAGGCATTTTAGCAAATCATCACATACAAGGACGGAACTTACCGTGATTTTTGGCCTCCCACCGACCCTTTGACAGATCGCGCCATGTGCGCTTGGCATACAAAGACGTTGAGACCAGGCTCCTGACCCAACTCTCGAGGTAAAGGACAACACCAGGCATCCAGGCACCAAGTAGCTGCTACACCAAGGAATAATGTCGATAAGAA
The DNA here is from genome assembly GCA_005239495.1 of Nicotiana undulata. Lineage (NCBI taxonomy): Eukaryota > Viridiplantae > Streptophyta > Magnoliopsida > Solanales > Solanaceae > Nicotiana > Nicotiana undulata. The sequence continues at coordinate 27,172 of ML284638.1, forward strand.
AAAAACGAAGAAATAAAAATGATAAATAGAAGCTAACAATGGAATCATACGTACGTTTCATATTCCACCTCTCGGGAAACGACGACTCTACCACTATTTTCTCACCAGACGACTGAGATGGGGAGGTGCTTTCTTTTTGTGGCACAGTCTTTGACGTTCTTTCCATTTGATTTTGAGGTTAAAGAAGAATGAATATGATAGTATTTGGTGTTTTGAGAAAGGATTAACAATGGAACTCAAAGATTTGCAGATGAAAAACTTGAAGGATGTAGAGAGCTTTGAAGATTAGAGCTAGAGAGATTGAAAACAAAGCTTGGAAGAATGGAAAAAGGCCTATTTATGGGTTTCACATCGACGAGAAAAGTTGCTAGTGGCCGACACACATTAAAAACCCGGGGAACTGTACCTACGGGACATTTCAGTAACTTATGTCGCTTACGTCACAATGGTGACTTCATGACAAATCGGGGTAAAGATCGACGACTCAATTCATTTCTTGTCATTACACTCCAAAAAGGAGGGGACTATCTATAAACGGTCAAATTCTGGCCCCCCCGATTTTGTTGATTAACTGAGACCAGGATGGTGGATCGAGAATCGATCCCGTATTATATCAGACCGAGACATGAAGATAAGGTACCGAGCGAGAAATTCGAAGTACCAGTCGAGATCGAGACCAAACAGGATAGACATCAAGCAAAATCGAAGATAACATAATAACGTTAAGCCGAGATATTCGTGACTAGTCGAGGATCATGGTAGAAATCTTGGAACGGATCAAATCAAGAACGATTATTTAGCCAATCATGTGATTTCCTTCTATAATTAGAATTGTACCATAAGTGGAATTCCTCTACTATATAAAGGGGGATTTCTAATCAATTGTAATCACCTAATTCTCACATATCAAAGCAATACAATATTTTTTTCTCGCTTACACTCTCTCGTTCATCAATTTATTTCATATTACTTAACTCTATTCTCAACAGGTTTGGGGGTGATCTAGCTCGAGGGCCGAATTGCATTTCAATACTGGTTTGCTTTATTTTACTGTTAATTTCTATCATTAATCATCGTATTTATCAATTGGTACTAGGTGAAATCACGTGCCCTTAAAACCACTTATAAATTTAATTGTTATCCGCTTTTAAGGGTAAACAATATTAATGTACGTTGATTCCAAATCACTTTACATAATTAAACACCCAACTTCGAACAAATAAAAAAATTAATGATATTAATTAAGCTTCTCTCCATAAGTATGGTCATTAACCTTAGTATTCTAGTAATTTGTTACAAATAAACTTAACCAAATATATATCAATGGCTTCTAAGTCTCAAGTTAGCTTCACATCCTCTCTTTTATTCTAGTGAAATTAGATAGAAATATTGAGTACTTTGTTTCTTGTTTTTTCTCTTGAAAAACAAAAAGGTACTAAGAAGTAAGAACTGATCACTTTTCAATTATTTGGTTTTATTCCATTGTCAGATCTGTGTTATACCAAGATGACAGCCAACTTGTCATAATCATGATTTATTTCCCAAGTCCTAAGAAGAATGTTGTACGCAATTTGGATTCAGCTTCGTACACTGATCCAAATTAAACTTATCATAAAACAGAATTTAGATTCGTGATAAGATAATCTTAGTCACAGAAAATTAATGTCAACATATTTTTAAGTGTTTAGCATGAAATAAAAAATGTATATGTTCACACTACTTTAGTCGATGAGGTGCCCGTAACGGTTGAACCAATATGAACAACTACACGTACATGCAGACTTTTTAGGATTAATATACGCAGAGGTAATCATGTCAACGACATAAATAAAAGGCATTAACACCACCGTGTATGTAAATAAATACTTTTCAAATAAAGAAAAAAAAATCTTAATTAATTATTGGTAAATTTTAATTTTGATCCTTGTAATATATGGCTAAGCATATTTGACCTTCAATCATCAAAATGTGTGTTTTAGTTTCTTTATTAGAACTATATTCTCAAACATAAAGTTACAGTACAAATTTAACATGACACGTGTGTCATCAAATGATGTAAAGGTATATAATTCATTGAATTTTGTGAAAGATTAAGTGTGTGTTTGATATCAAGAAAAATATTTTATTTATAAAATTTGTGCGTTCGGAAAGTTGTTGGTTTGAAAGTTTATGGCCTCATGTTTATTGTATTAAAATTATTTATGAATACTCTTGAGAAAATATTTTCCTTAATTTGCGTACCAAACACCAGAAAATGAATAAGATTATTACTTGTTTTCCAAGAAAACATTTTCCATGGAAAACATTTTCCTTTATACCAAACACACCCTAAAACTCCATATTTTAATTAATATAAGGTAAAATGTGTTTAACTAAATATCATAAGGACCAAAATTAGACAATATCAGTATTTGAAGGCTAATAGTGCAATTTCCCCTAAAAACAAAATTTCTGAAATCCTTTTAGGTGGCAAAAATTGAAGGCAGGGGTAAAATAGTAAATTTGGGCGAATCCCACGTGAAGACCAAAAATCCAAGAGTACAGAAACTGCCTCAGCATTTTCTCTCTAAAAAGTCAGAGAGAAGTCTCACTTTGCTAATAATGGCGTTTTTGAAACTGCTGTTTTTCTCCTTTCTATTTCTCCAATTTTTGTTAACAATTTCATCAAATGGAGTTTCTGCTGATCCAGAACCCATTGTTGTTGAAGAAAGCGACGTCGTTATTACAAAAGTTTCAGATTTAGATTCATCTATCAGACTCCAACTTGACCAGCTCAACTCCAAGATTTCTCTTTTAGGTTTTTTTCTATACTCAATTTTTGTACATATGCTGTTATATTTCATTTACTCAACAATTGAACTGGGTTTCTTTTTTATTTTACTGCTCGTCTGTGAGAGATTGGTTCTATCAAGTTGAATTCCTGGAAATTGAACTTATGGATGTTTGACTATCAATTTACTTATAAATGTAGCATATTTCTGCTTTTTCAAGGAATTCAACAGTTTATATATATGAACGAAAACATCATTTTGTAAATAGCTATTTTGCTAGTTTGAAGGTTATTGAGTGATTTCAATCAATCAACTATGCCTTAATCCCAAACTAGTTGGGGCATGCTATATGAATCATCTAAATCAGTTTCACTCTATTTGACCATTTCATTTCGATACTCAATAATTTGTTTTGTGGAAGAAAATTAAATCTTATACCTGTTCCTACAAAGAAATCTTTAAACAAACTAGAAAACTCCTGCGAATACTGACCTAATGTAGGTGTAACAATGAATATTCTGGGTATTGTGGAAAATTAAAAATTCCTTCTCCTTATCTGTTTTTCTTCCTTGTCTTTATAGTTCAATTCTAATTAACAACTCAATTTGCTTTCATTTTCTTTGGATGAAAGAGTCCCGCATTGACGAGAGTACTGGTGAACTGAGAAAGAAGGATGAGAGAATCAAGGAGCTGGAGAAGACGATTGACTTGAAATTAGCTAAATTGGCTTCTCTGCACAGTGAACTTCAGTTACTTCAGGTTTGGTGACATAACTTTTGAAATGAGAGTGGTATTTTAGTATCTGACTAAGATAAATAATCCAGACAGTGATAATTGTGATAACAATCAGGGATTTTATTGTGCTCTAGATTTGGGTTTTGCAATTAAAATAATGATGTGAAGCATTCTTGTTAACTTTATGTATACTTATCTTCTCTAGGAAAAAGGATCCTTGAACGCAAATGAGCTGGTTGCTAAGGCTAATGTGCGTGCGACTGAACTTCAGCGCCAGGTTAGTTATGGTTAAGCTGGTTTCTTTGTACTAATATTGTACTGCATTCGTTAATATTCTGCTGATGTGCAGATAGATGTTCTTAGAAGGGATATAGAAGCACAAAACAAGAAGAAAGATACTCTGGAAACCAGTACAAATGTAGCAGAGGAGAAAATACAGGAACTCAATCTTAAACTTGAAAGGGTATATACTGTTTTTCTTGAATGCATATTAAGGATCAAGGGGATTTCATCATTCTAGTTTCTTTGATGCTCATGTTGATTAAGTAGTTTTTGGAGAGAGCTTTCTAAGTATCATCCTTTTATGCTATCACTTCACAAGGAATTGATATCACTTTTAATTTTGTTCATATCTGGTTTTAGCTACAAAGGATAAATGAGGAGCAGAATGCTAGGATCCGTAAAACCAAACGCGCTCTTCAAGTGGCAGAGGTTCTCATTACTTACTTTCTTTGAGTATATGAAATATTTATTAGCTGAGGGGTACTAATACTTAGGTGGCTTCAGGAAGAAATGATAAAGGCCAAATTGGAGGCTGCTTCTGTTTCGAAGAAGCTTGAGGAGGTAGAATCAGTACTTTGGAAATTATCCTTTTCTTTTTTTGCTGTTATTGTTATTAACATCTTCATTGGTTTCTTATCTTGAAGTGAAACTTATATCTAGAGATATTGATCCCTACTGATGGCTTTCTACTGCAATGATGTTCTTATTCTCTCTTTTCTTGTTCCATTTTCTTTCGGAAGTTCCTAATTCCCTGGTCGATACACTCTTTTACTTAAAATTTTGGTAACAACATTAACTATCAAAATCTACCTTGAGTATCATATTTTAGTTCTTTCTGCTTCTTTACTCTTACTTCTTTTCCTTCTCTGTATTTCCTCTTTCTTTTTTCTTTTTCTTATCTCGTGATACTATTTCCTATTGGGTCAATTAGGGTGGGCTTTGATATTTTACAACTAGCAAAGGTTGATGGAAACTTAATAAAACTACAGTGTGATGACTCAGAGGAAAAACAATGAATTATTCACTGTATCACATATCCTCTACTGTTTGGAATTTGATTTGGTGTACTATTGTTGTGCGGCCAGGTTAAAGAAGGATGGCTTCCACCTTGGCTTGCTGTTCATCTTGTACACTTTCAGGTAATTAATTACTTTTTGTTTAGTATAAGGGAGCCTCTCTTTTTATCCTTTTTCCTTGAATTATCCTGATTGTGCAATGTGCAGTCAACTGTTACGACTTACTGGAATGAGCAAGGAAGACCAACTTTGGATTGGACCATAGAAAAGGTCTTGTTCTGCTTTTAATGCTTCTAATTAATTGGTTCATTTAAGTCAATTACTTTTTGTTCTTTATGGGATTCTTGATAGATATCATCCGCATTATCATATCAATCTTTTTTAACAATGGGATCTGCAGGCACTGGAGACCAAATCTGAAGTGGTAAAGTTGGCGGAGCCTCATATTCACTCATTTAAAACAGTGAGTGTTCCCTTTGACTTCCTCTTTTTCAGCAAAGGAGGCATTTCTGCTTTGATAGTCCATCTAGTTAGTTCTGTTATCTATTTTGTGGCTGCAGTCACCTTGACTCTGCCTTCTTAATGTCTTCCCTCTGTTGGCTTAGCTCTTTGCATCTATCCGCTATGCTTAATGACATATTCACATAGGTTTGGTAGATGATAATCTGTAGTTTAGATTTTGTTGGTTGTTTTTTTCCAATGTTGAAATAACATGTATACTATGCTTTTCTTCACTATATTCCCTGATACTCTGTTGTTTCATTCTAAGAAATGGGTTCCAGCTGTGAAAGAGCGTTCAGTGGAAATTGCTCGTGATGCCGGACCTCATTTACAGAAGCTTAAGGCTAAGACAATTGACCTTTATCACACATCCAAGACGTTTATGGAACCTCATATTGTGAAAGCACAGGAGGTCATCCAACCCTATGTTGAGGTATATTTGTTTCTTTAGTCTTTACCATCTTATTTCAATGATTATGGTTTGCCTTCTTGTTAAAAAAAAAAGGATTATGTTCTGCCTGATTTATTCATATCAACCTACTAATTTGGCAGGAAGCTAGGAAGTTCACCGACCCTTATGTTGACCAAGTTTCACTGGTGATGAAACCTCATATTGATAACACAAGGATTCTCTTGCAACCTTATGGGAAGAAAGTGCATCGCCATTATAGGAAGGTCAAGAAAGGCGTCAGTTCATATCACCGCCAGGCATGATGTCTCTCTCCTCCGTTTTCGCTACATCAGTATCCACTTGGTGATGCTTTGCTGTGATGTGCCACCGTTGATTTGCTTTCCTAATCACTTAAAGATCTAGAATGGTTCCTGCTCGAACTTCTGATTAGTTATTACTAGTACAAACTTGCAGTAATTATTACCTCAACGCTGTGAACAGGAAAAACATGATTTTTCCTTGTGGAGTTCATGTTGTCTGGAGGACGGGTGGGAGGATGAAGTTGTTCAACAAATTAATTGTCAAGATGGAAGGGGAGAGAATAAAATTTTTGGGAATTGGTCAAACATAATGAAATAATTTGCAGATTAATGCTTGTACAAAAAATATATTAGCATGAAAACCCATGTTTGTCATAATCTGAGTTGGCCATTATGAGTCAAACCTAGTTTGGCAAGAAAGTTGAACCTATATTAGAGGCATCCTTTTCTTGTTCAACATGTTTTCTAATTTTGGTCTCAGTTAGAGAAACTGGCGTATTCTTGCTTCATGCACCCACACCCACCCACCAATGTTCTCTAACTTCATGCTGCGGTTTGTCACTAACAAACTGGGTCATGGGGGTGGTGGGGTGAGGACACCTGCGCTCTTGCCTTAAAGCTTTGACAATAATGGCTCTTAGAGATAAGTTGGTTATAATGAAGGACTTTTGCATTGGGTCTTGTCTGTAAGATACCAGAATCATAACTAGTATTTTGATGAATATGCAATCATATAAACACCTTGTTTTCTTTTTCCACCATTTCATTCTTTAGATGTAATGTTACTTCTTGTGTTTATCTGCTTTTTCTTCAAATGAGTGTCTGATTTAGAGCATATATTACACCAGTTTTTGTTGCTTGTGAACATAATCGGTTAACAAAAATTAATAGAATAAACAAAAACAACGCCTCAGTCCCGAACAAAATTGTGGTCGGCGAACAAATATTAATAGAATGGAATTGGAAAGAAAGGCCGAATGATGGGAGCTTGGCTAATATCTATGTTAGGCTGGCTACCAAGTTTCAATTAAGGGAATGAACCAAGGGCATGCTCTGTTTTTTCAATTCGAATAATTACTTATTCCAAAATGTGTTGGTATACTCCACCTTCAGTATTTCATTTATTTTTCATCGATTGTTTTGGACTTAAAATGATGATCTTGATTGGCTTACATGAATCATTATTTCTTTTGGTTATGAAGGCTCAAGAAAACATACATCAGTTGTTGAAGAATCACGACGTCTCCAAGCCGTATGCGTCAAAGGAGTTGGCTTGGTATTTGGTATGCACTGCTATATGTTAATAATTTCGCTTTCAACAGAATATATTGAGTGAGGGCGGATTATGTTTTGTTCTTTTGATGTTTTGGCTTAACATTTGAATTTTTATTTTCATTTTTCTTTCTGTTCCAGGCCTCAGCTTTGCTGGCCTTGCCTGTGATCTTTCTTCTTAATTTGGCGTCAGATTTGATGCGGTTAGTTTTCATGACTTTGACTTTGGCAAACCATGAAAGTCTATTTTTTTAATTTAAAGTGGCTTTTAACATTTTTTCCAATTTGTTCATACTTCGCTGTGATTGCACTTTTGTGATTGTCCTGTGGATTTCTGCAGTAAGAAGCCAAAGAAGCATTCTCATAGACACCATAAAAGCCACACACGTCGTAGGGCTAAAAGAGCACATCCTGACAAATGAAGTTCTATGCTACAACACTATATATTCCAATTGAGTTGAAGGTAAAGTTTTGCTGTTTGCTTTTGTATAACGTTGCTAAATGAATTTTAGGGCTATCTAGCCTACTCCCGATCAGCAAGCAAATAGAATAATAATGCCTCCACAAAACCAACATTAAGGGAAGGAAAAAAGTGAAGATGTTAATGTTAGGCATGTTTATGCATATGTTGAGCAGATTAGTATGTTTTTTCTGGTCTCAGTTATGATCGTCCTGCATTGAACAATATACACAGATGGTGCGGGCAGGCAGATAGATGGGGTATTTAGAACAGTGAAACATTAAAGCACACCGTGATGTTTTGTCATGTAAATGCTGGGACAATCGATTCTGCTTTAATATTCATCTTGATGGAAATATTTTTGTCTATAATTCTTTTCATTCATGTTTATTGGACAGATCGCATTCAGTCTCCCACACACATCAATTTCCAGGGGGTCGGATATCCTGGACTGTGAGATGCTAAACACAATATTCGAAGATTTTTGGATAACGAATTAGAAAGGTAGAGCCTTAGCAAGTATTAAAGTCTTACACACAAATAGTCTGCAGTTTGAAGATATAGAAATTCAAATTCATGTGATCTGAAGGATTAGGTTTACTCTGATGAATCATCTCCCTTTACCTTTCTGTTCTGTAATGAGATTGTATTTATTCCCAATGCCAGTGAAGATAAATATTGTGATCACAGTATTTTGATGACTGCAATACATTGGGTACGTTGTGTTTTTCCCATTTGGACGATGTTCTGTCCCTTCTGAATCCTATGAAGATCATTGGAAATTTAAACTTTTTTTGTGATTCATTTATCTTTGGAAATATACTTTTATTCGACCTATCATTTTGAAATTTTATTTTGAGGAAAGAAGTAAAACTTTATTTTAAAATGAGAATAATTAAAGTAAAGAGCCAAAATGACGGATTATTTTTAAAAATAATTATAATAACAAAGAGATGATTTTCTAGTCGTATCCCCGCCGATGCATGCCAACAAAAGCCCCAACACGCGACGCGCAGCCACGTGTTGTTGCCAATGCCAACATTGCAAAGCCAAGACAAGCCCCGCCAAGCACGAAAAATAGCCCACAGCAACCGATGACAGTCGGCACTTACTTAGCTCTAGACCCATGCGCATGGCACCTTGCGGCGCTACTTGCACAGCGCTCCGCCGTTCATTGCCAAAAGCCATCAATCGCCACGAGCGATGCCGGACACAACCCACAATAGCCGCACGACATTTGGTATGTTCCGAGCTCAGCCCCATGCGCATGGCGCCTTGCAGCGCTACTTGCACGACGCTTCGCCGTCCCGTTGCCAAATGACGTGCGGCTGCCACGAGCGATGTCGCCTCCCGATGTCGCCTCCCGATGTCGCCCGCAACAACCGATGGCATCCGGCACTTACTGAGCTTAGCCGCTTGTGCATTGCACCATGTGGCGCTACTTGCTTNATCCGGCACTTACTGAGCTTATCCCCATGCGCACGGCGCCTTGCGGCGCTACTTGCACGGCGCTCCGCCGTTCGTTGCCAAAAGCCATCAATCGCCACGAGCGATGCCGGACACAACCCACAATAACCGCACGACATTTGGCATGTTCCGAGCTCAGCCCCATGCGCATGGCGCCTTGCGGCGCTACTTGCACGACGCTTCGCCGTCCCGTTGCCAAATGACGTGCGGCTGCCACGAGCGATGTCGCCTCCCGATGTTGCCTGCAATAACCGATGGCATCCGGCACTTACTGAGCTTAGCCCCTTGTGCATTGCACCTTGTGGCGCTACTTGCTTGGGGCTCCGCCGTTCGTTCCTAAAAGGCATCACTTGCCACGAGCGATGCCAGACGCAACCCACAATAACCGCAGGGCATTTGGCATGTTCCGAGATCAGCCCCATGCGCATGGCGCCTTGCGGCGCTACTTGCACGACGCTTCGTCGTTCCGTTGCCAAATGACGTGCGGTTGCCACGAGCTATGTCGCCTCCCGATGTTGCCCGCAACTTCCGATGGCACCCGACATGTACTAAGCTTCGCCCCATGCGCATGGCACCTTGCGGCGCTACTTGACATTTTCTTTTTGTGGTAAAACTTAATATATAATCATTCAGGAAATGGTTAGTTTAGATATATTTGGATAACTAGGACATAAACCATTTTCTTTGGAACTTTTCTTTGCGAAGGCAAAGTAACATGAATTATTCGCTAGAAGAATTTGTTAATTTTCGTATATTTTTGCAAAAACAAAAAGAGTTATTTCCTGGTTCACTGCCTACAGGGTTTCCGCACCTGCGGCTCGAGGACCACACCTGCGAGAAAAGACTCGCACCTGCGGAAGAGGGGCAAGGGGCTTGGGCTCGCACCTGCGGAAAGGAGTCCGCACCAGCGGCTCCGTTTCTGCAGATTTTGGTCCGCACCTGCGTCGACTGGGCTGCTTCACCTGGGGCCGCACCTGCAAAGCAATAACCGCAAGAGTGATCTCGCACCTGCAACTGGGCAACCGCAGGTGCGGTCACACTAGACCAGGTGCACCAGCAGCTATTGCTGTTGGTTTTTGGCCTCGTTTGATGCCCGAATGACACCTGGGCCACCCGAGCCCCCGTCCAAATATACCAACAAGTCCCAAATAATAATACGGACTTGCTCGAGATTTCAGAACACTCAAAACAACGCTAAAACTCCAAATCACACCTCAAAACCCCTAGAATAAAACTTACGAACTTTAAGTTCTTGAATTTGCTAACAATGCGCCGAACTGACCTGTGCTATTCGGAATGACACCAAATTTTGCAAGCAAGTCATAAATGACATAACTGAACTATTCCCAGTCTCGGAATTCCGTTCGGACCTCGATAACACAAAAAAACGTTCCAAACCTCAATTTGATCTTAAGGAAACTCTATTTTTCGCTATTGGGCGCCGAAACACTCCCGGATCATCCGAAATCCGTTACGAACACACGCCCAAGTCCAAAATCATCATATGAAGCTACCGAAATCGGCAAAACTCGATTCCGAGGTCGTTTACTCAAAACGTTGACCGAAGTCAAACTTGTCCTTAAAGGCCAACCTTAAGGAACTAAGTATTCCTATACCATTACAAACTCTTCCAAATCCCGGACCACCCGTCCCCACATGTAATAAATCATAAAAAGCATCTACGAGAAGTCTCATTTATGGGAATAGGGTCCTAGAACGCAAAACGACCGGTCGGGTCATTACATTCTCAGCCTCTTAAACAAACGTTCGACCTCGAACAGGTCTAAATCATACGTGAAGTGCTGAATAAGTGTGGATATCAGCTCCGCATGTCCTCCTCGGGCTCCCAAGTCGCCTCCTCGACTGGTTGGCCCCTCCACTGGACCTTTACGACTGAAGTCCTCTTGGACCTCAACTGTCGATCCTGCCTGTCATAGCGACTGGATCCTCCTCGTAGCCCAACCTCTCATCCAACTGAATGGTGCTGAAATCAACCACGTGAGAGAAGTTGGCGTGGTATCTCCGGAGCATGGATACATGAAAGACCGGATGAACTCCTGATAAACTGGGAGGTAAAGCAAGCTCATAAGCAACCTCCCCAACTCACCTCAATATCTCGAAAGGACCTATAAACCTTGGGCTCAGCTTGCCCTTCTTTCCCGAACCTCATAATACCCTTCATCGGCGAGATATTCAACAGAACCTTGTCTCCCTCCATAAATGACATGTCACACGCCTTCTGATCCGCGTAACTCTTCTGTCTGGACTGTGCTGTGCGGAGCCTCTCCTGAATCAACTTCACATTCTCTAAAGCATCTTTCACCAAGTCGGTGCCATATAACTTAGCCTCGCCAGGATCAAATCACCCGATAGGAGAACGACATCTCCGACCATACAAAGCCTCAAATGGAGCCATCTCGATGCTGGACTGATAACTATTATCTTAAGCAAACTCGGCCAATGGCAAGAACTGGTCCCACTGACCTCCGAAGTCAATCACACATGCCCTGAGCATGTCCTCCAATATCTGAACTGTCCGCTCCGACTGACTGTAGGTTTGAGGGTGAAATGCTGTGCTAAGATCTATCTGGGTGCCCAACTCACTATGCAATGCTCTCCAGAAGTGCGAGGTGAATTGTGGACCTTGATCTGATATAACGGACACCGACACACCGTGTAATCGGACTATCTCCCGAATGTAGATCTGGGCCAACCTCTCAGAAGTATAAGTAGTAGCTACTGGAACGAAATGCGCCGATTTGGTCAACCTGTCCACAATGACCCAAACCGTGTCAATCTTCCGCAAAGTCCGAGGCAACCCAACCACGAAGTCCATAGTGATGTGCTCCCACTTCCACTCAGGAATGAGCATCTACTAAAGTAGTCCTCCTGGCCTCTGGTGCTCATACTTGACCTGCTGGAAATTAAGACATATAGCCACATACTCCACTATGTCCTTCTTCATCCGCCTCCACCAGAAATGCTGCTTTAAATCACGATACATCTTCGTAGCACCAGGATGAACAAAATACCGTGAACTGTGTGCCTCCTCTAGAATCCTCTACCTCAGGACATCAACATTAGGAACACATAAACGACCTTGAAGTCTCAGAACACCATCCTCGCCAATGGTAACCTCCTTGGCACCGCCCTGAACCACTGTCTCCCGTAGCTCTGCCAAGCACGTATCATCAAACTACCGGGCCTTAATCTCTCCTAATAACGAAGACTGAGCAACCACATGTGCAGGAACTCGGCGAGGCTCTGAAAGGTCCAACCTCACCAGGCGATTAGCCAAGGACTGAATGTCCAAGGCTAGAGGTCTCTCCTCTGCTGCAATATAAGCCAAACTACCCATACTCTCCGCCTTCCTGCTTAAGGCATCTGCTACCACATTTTCCTTGCCCGTATGATAAAGAATGGTGATATCATAATCCTTCAACAACTCAATCCATCTACGCTGCCTCAAATTATGATCCCTCTGCTTAAACAAGTGCTGCAAGCTGCGGTGGTCTGTATAAACCTCACAAGACACCCCATACAAGTAGTGCCTCCAAATCTTAAGAGCATGAACAATCGCCGCCAACTCCAAATCGTGCACATGATAATTCTTCTCATGAACCTTCAGCTGGCGCAAAGCATAAGCAATAACTCTCCCCTCCTGCATCAACACACACCCCAAGCCAATGCGTGAAGCGTCACAATATACTGTATACATCCCAGAACAGGAAGGCAATATCAAAACTGGTGCTGAGGTCAATGCTGTATTGAGCTTCTGAAAGCTCGCCTCACACTCGTCGGACCATCGGAACGGGGAATTCTTCTGATTCAACCTAGTCAGTGGGGCTGCAATGGAAGAAAATCCCTCCACAAATCGGCGATAATAACTTGGTAGACCCAAGAAGCTCTTGATCTCTGTAACTGAAGTAGGACGCGGCCAACTCTGAACTGCCTCAATCTTCTTAGGATCAACCTTGATACCCTCTCCGGATACCACATGTCCTAAGAATGCAACGAAATCCAACCAGAACTCACACTTGGAGAACTTAGCATATAGCTTCTATTCTCGCAAGGTCTGGAGCACAACTCTCAAATGCTTCTCGTGCTCGCCCAGGCTACGTGAGTAAATCAGAATGTCATCAATAAAGACAATGACAAAAGAATCAATGTACGGCCTGAACACCCTGTTCATCAAGTCCATGAATGCTGCTGGGGCATTAGTCAAGCCAAAGTACATCACCAGGAACTCATAATGGCCATATCTCGTACGGAAAGCAGTCTTCGGAATATTCTAGTCCCGAATCTTCAACTGATGATACCCCGATCTCAAATCAATCTTAGAAAATACCCAAGCACCATACAACCGGTCAAACAAATCATCGATACGCGGAAACATATACTTATTCTTAATGGTGACCTTGTTCAACTAGCGGTAGTCAATACACATCCGAATAGACCCATCCTTCTTCTTCAAAAATAGCACTGGAGCACCCCAAGGCGATACATTCGGCCTGATAAACCCCTTAGCCAACAAATCCTCAAGATGCTCCTTCAATTCTTTCAAAGCCATACGGTATGGGGGAATAGAAATAGGCTGGGTGTCTGGGACTAAATCAATATAGAAATCAATATCACAATTCGGAGGCATGCCTGGAAGGTCTGAAGGAAATACATCAGCAAACTCTCGAACCACTGGCACTGAATCAATCGTCGGAGACTCTGCGGTGGTGTCCCGTACGTAAGCAAGATAGGATAGACAACCCTTCTCGACCATATGTCGAGCCTTCAGGAAGGAAATAACTTGACTGGCTGCGCTAACTGAGGAACCTCTCCACTCCAACCTAGGCAACTCGGGCATGGCTAGAGTAACTATCTTGGCATGGCAATCTAGAACGGCGTAATAGGGAGATAGCCAATCCATGCCTAGAATAACCTCGAAATCAACCATATCGAGAAATAAGAGGTCCACTCTAGTCTCGAATACACATAATGCAACCGCACAAGACCGATAAATCTGGTCTATTACCACAGAATCGCCCACAGGAGTAGACATATAAATAGGAGTACCCAAGGACTCGCGAGGAACATCCAGGAAATAAGTAAATAAGGCTGATACATAGCAATAAGTGGATCCTGGATCGAATAACACTGATGCCTCTCTACCACACACTGAAATAATACCTGTAATCACGGCATCTGAGGCCACTGCATCTGACCTGGTCGGAATAGCATAGAATCTAGCTGGAGCACCGGACGACTGAGCTCCGCCGGAATGAACATGAGCTGACTGACCTCCCCCTGACTGGCCTCCACCTATAGGACGAACCCTGCCGGCCTCTCCTCCACCTCTAGGTGGCCGGGCCGCTAGTGCTGGACTCATAGGCTGATAACCCTGTTGTACTACCTTGCCCCGAAACCTGGGACAAGTCCTCCTGATATGACCTGGATCACCGCACTCATAACATCTCATTGGTGCCATGGCCTGCTGCCCTGAAGAAGAACCCTGGATAGCTGGGGGACGGTGAGAACTCTCTGGCATAGCACTGAAGTAAGGCCTCACTAGAGCATCATGAGGAGGTGGTAGGGTGCTGAATATGGGGGCCTGCTGGGCTGGCCCCTGCCAAACTGTCCTCTGCCCCTAGCTGGGGCGCCTCTGAAATCACTGAAGAATCTAGCTCTCTTATCCTGCTGCACCTACTCTCTGATCCTCGATTGATACCCCTCGATCCTGCGAGCAATCTCTACCACCAGCTGATAAGGAGTCCCCTTCTCCACCTCTCGGGCCATGTTGGCCCTAATGCCTGGATGCAACTCGGCTACAAACCTCCGCACTCTCTCAGCCTCCGTAGGTAGTATCATGAGTGCATGACGTGAGAGCTCAGAAAATCTGGCCTCGTAGTTCGTCACTAACATCAGACCCAGATCCAGCTGCCTAAACTGGTACCGCAACTCTTCCTTATCAAAGGGTGGAATGTATCTGTCCAGGAATATTCGAGTAAACTGCTCCCAGGTGACAGGAGGAGAACCTGCCGGTCTGCCAAGAACATAGGACTGCCACCATCTGCGGGCCCTGCCCTCCAACAGAAAAGTAGTGAAGTCGACTCCAATATCCTCATGTTGTGCAGTCTGTCCCTGCACCTATCAATAATGTCCTGGTCATCCTCGCCCCGCTCACCCCCGAAGACAGGAGGGTGAAATCTAGTCCATCTATCCAATACGGAGCTTAGGTGCTGCCGCTACCGGCCGGGCCCCGCCCACGGGCAGTGTACCCGGGGTCTGATATACTGCTGCTGCATGTCCTGCGGCCCGGGCAGTAGGGGTCTGGACTCCCCCTCCCGCCTGACATGTGGCAGGATCCGCTGGAAATAAACCAGCCCGAGTCATAGTATCCATGAACCTCATACGGCCCATGACCTCCTGAAAGCCTGGTGCGATCATAAAGTCCACCAGAGCAGGATCTGCTGGGGGAACCTCACCCTTCTCCTCTATAATAGGGTCCTCTGCTGGTGGTGCGACTGAAATAGCTATGGGATGCCCTCGTCCCCTACCTCGAACTGGTGACCTCCCCCGGCCTCTGCCACGGCCTCGGACGGTGGGGGTAGCGGCATCTTCGGGTTTGGAACATCAGCTGCGCGCGTCCTCACCATCTGTGGGAGAATAGAAGAGTGAGATTTAGTATATCATCGATTGCACAATAGAATCTGAACAAAAGTGGTTTCCCAACACCCTATAGCCTCCCGAAGATAAGTATAAACGTCTCCGTACCAATCCGCAAGACTCTAATGGGTTTGCCCGTGACTCGTGAGACCTACATGAACCTAGAGCTCTGATACCATGTTGTCACAACCCAAAATCCTAACTCAGGTCGTGATGGCGCCCAACACCGTGGTCAGGCAAGCCAACAATTGATCTACTAGTGAAATTCTTTTCTTTTATAAAAGCATTTCGATACTTGCCAAATTTAAGTTTAAAACATTAAGTGGAAACGGATAATTTAACCAACTTGAATCAAAGTAACCAAAAGGATATACAGTCCCAAAAATATAATGTCTACTACGTGTACCAAGAACTAGTGTCACGAGTCTACAAGCAAAATAGTAGAATATACAAGAGATAAAAAAAGTTGTTCTACTGTCTGAAAGAGGTAGACAGAATTAACAAAAGATAACTCCATAGTGCTGCTGAGAATCGCCAAGGGAAGCATCTCACCGTGAAGTCAGGTCCAGAATATACTCTCAGGATCAAGCTCCGGTCTAATAACCAGATGCACCAGTCCCAGAACCTATACAATTAAGTACAGAAGCGTAGCATGAGTACATAAACAGATATGTACCCAGTGAGTATCCCACCTAACCTCGAAGAAGTAGTGACGAGGGGTCGACGTGATACTTACTAAGGTCAAACAGTATGAAATATATACAGGCTAAACAATAATAGCAGTAATGAACAGTAATAAGGAAATGAGCATCATATAACATTCCCTAGTACCCTCACGCCATCCTTTTCCATGGCATACAAGCTGTTTAACCTTCTCTCTTTCACAAATCAACAGTTACATTCACAGGGCTTCTCATAATTTATTAAACATATAACAAACCGTGAACGTACAGTCGATACGACGTGAAAGGTAAATGTGCACTGCCGAGGGTCGAACGGCCCGAACCATAGATGCATCTATCTTTCCCGCTCGCAAATCGAACATGCAACGCGGTTATCATAATACTAGGGCTGCCCCGCTCGCGAATCATACATGCGACTCGGGTTCCCGTATACATATACATAATCCTCAGGGATTTCAGATAATCAACAAGGGATCTTTCGAGCAGAAAAAAGATTCAACAATACCAACTTCGAAACATAACCTCCTAGGCCTTCATATATGAAATTAGAGGATATTAAACTACCTAGTCCACATACAAGATCATAGATACAACACATAAAGCATGCTGGTGAATCCTAAACTACCCGACAAGGCATAATAGTAGCTACGCACGGACTCTCTTCACGTCGTGCGTGCGTAGCCCCCGCAAATAAGGACAAGCAATCATTTATAATCACCTATGGGGACAATTCCCTCTTACAAGGTTAGAAAGGAGACTCACCGCGTGCCGAGCCTACTTTTCAATCAAGAGCGCGCCCGAAACTCCAAACTCGTCTCCCAAGGACTCGAAACTAGTCAAACGATGCATAAATACATCAATTTATACTCAAAGGCATGAAATTCCCCTATTTACTTAGTTGTTTCAACTTTATTTGAAGAATCCCAAAATACACCCCCGGGCCCACATGCTCGGATTTCGGAAATTTTTGAAGGAAACACTTACCCATAACCTAAGGATTATTAATATATGATTTTTGTGTGTTTTCATAGCCAATTCCATGGTAATTCCCTCATTTCATAAAAACCTAGATTTTTGCCCTAAACCTTGATTTCTACTAATTAGGAGGTTAATTTACCTAGGAATTCATGTATTAAACTAACATTAGTGTAGAAGTCACTTACCTTTCTAAGCTCCTCCAAATCCCGAATCACCCATCCTCGCAAGTCATAAACCAGTAAAAGAAACTACGGGAAGTCTCATGTAGGGGCACGGGGTCCTAGAACACAAAATGACCGGTCGAGTCGTTACATTCTCCCCCTCTTAAACAAACGTTCGTCCTCGAACGAGCCTAGAATCATACCTGGAGTGCTGAATAAGTGTTAATATCTTCTCCGCATGCCTCCTCGGACTCCCAAGTCGCCTCCTCGACTGGTTGGCCCCTCCACTGGACCTTTGGCATAAACCCTGTTGGACCTCAACTGGAGATCCTGCCTGTCAATAATAGCAACTGGCTCCTCCTCGTAGCCCAACCTCTCATCTAGCTGAATGGTGTTGAAATATACCACGTGAGAGAAGTCGGCGTGGTATCTCCGGAGCATGGACACATGAAAGACCGGATGAACTCCTGATAGAATGGGAGGTAAAGCAAGCTCAGCAACCTCTCAAACTTGCCTCAACACCTCGAATGGACCTATAAACCTTGGGCTCAACTTTCCCTTCTTCCCAAACCTCATAATACCCTTCATCGGCGAGACTTTCAACAAAACCTTCTCTCCATCCATAAATGATACATCACGCGCCTTCTGATCCACGTAACTCTTCTGTCTGGACTGTGCGGTGCGAAGCCTCTCCTGAATCAACTTCACTTTCTCCAAAGCATCCTTCACCAGGTCGGTGCCATATAACTTAGCCTCGCCAGGCTCAAACCACCCGATAGGAGAACGACATTGCCGACCATACAAGGCCTTAAATGGAGCTATCACAATGCTGGACTGATAACTATTGTTATAAGCAAACTCGGCCAAAGGCAATAACTGGTCCAACTGCCATCCAAAGTCAATCACACAGGCTCTGAGCATGTCCTCCAATATCTGAATTGTCCGCTCCGACTGCCTGTCGGTCTGAGGGTGGAATGCTGTGCTGAGCTCCACCCGGGTGCCCATCTCACTCTGCAATTCTCTCCAGAAGTGCGAGGTGAACTGAGGACCTTGATCTGATATAATAGACATAGGCACACCGTGAAACCGAACTATCTCCCGAATGTAGATCTGGGCCAACCTCTCTGAAGTATAAGTAGTAGCTACTGGAATGAAATGCGCCAACTTGGTCAACATGTCCACAATGACCCAAACCGCATCAACCTTCCACAAGGTCCGAGGCAACCCAACTACGAAGTCCATAGTGATGCGCTCCCATTTCCACTAAGGTATAGGCATCTGCTAAAGTAGGCCTCCTGGCCTCTGGTGCTCATACTTAACCTGCTGGCAATTTAGACATCTAGCCACATACTCCACTATGTCCTTCTTCATCCGCCTCCACCAGAAATGCTGCTTCAAGTCACAATACATCTTCGTAGCACCAGGATGAATAGAATACTGTGAACTGTGAGCCTCCTCTAGAATCCTCTCCTTCAGTCCATCAACATTAGGGAAACATAAGCGGCCCTGAAGTCTCAGAACTCCATCCTCGCTAATAGAAACCTACTTGGCACCGCCCTGCACCACTATCTCCCGTAGCTCTTCTAAGCGCGGATCCTCAAACTACCGAGCCTTGATCTCCTTCAATAATGAAGACTGAGCAACCACACATGCAAGAACTCGGCGGGGCTCTGAAAGGTCCAACCTTACCAAGCGATTAGCCAAGGACTGAATGTCCAAAGCTAGAGGTCTCTCCTCCGCTGAAATATAAGCCAAGCTACCCATACTCTCCGCCTTCCTGCTTAAGGCATCTGCTACCACATTTGCCTTGCCCGGATAATAAAGGACGACGATGTCATAATCCTTCAGCAACTCAAGCCACCTATGCTTCCTCAAATTAAGATCCCTCTGCTTGAACAAGTGCTGCAAGCTGCGGCGGTCTGTATAAACCTCACAAGGCACCCCATACAAGTAGTGCCTCCAAATCTTAAGAACATGAACAATTGCCGCCAACTCCAAATCATGCACATGGTAGTTTTTACCATGAACCTTCAGCTGACGTGAAGCATATGCAATAACTTGCCCCTCCTGCATTAACACACATCCCAAACCAACGCGCGAAGCATCGCAATAAACTGTATACATCCCAAAACCGGAAGGCAATACTAGAACTGGTGCTAAGGTCAATGCTATCTTGAGCTTCTGAAAGCTCGCCTCACACTCGTCGGACCATCGGAATGGGGCGTTATTCTGAGTCAATATATTCAGAGGGGCTGCAATGGAAGAAAAGCCCTCCACAAATCGGCGATAATAACCTGCTAGACCTCAGAATCTCCTGATCTCTGTAGGTGAAGTAGGACACGGCCAACTCTGAACTGCCTCAATCTTCTTAGGATCAACCTTGATACCCCTCTCCGGATACCACATGTCCCAAGAATGCCACGGAATCCAACCAGAACTCACACTTGGAGAACTTAGCATATAGTTTCTGTTCTCGCAAGGTCTGGAGCACAACTTTGAAATGCTTCTCGTGCTCGCCCAGGCTACGTGAGTAAATCAGAATGTCATCAATAAAGACAATGACAAAAGAATCAATGTACGGCCTGAACACCCTGTTCATCAAGTCCATAAATGTTGCTGGGGCATTAGTCAAGCCAAAGGACAACACTAGGAACTCATAATGACCATATCTCATACGAAAGGTCGTCTTCAAAACATCCGAGTCCCGAATCTTCAGCTGATGGTACCCCAATCTCAAGTCAATCTTAGAAAACACCGGAGCACCCTGCAACTTGTCAAACAAATCATCGATACACGGCAACGAGTACTTGTTCTTGATGGTGACTTTGTTCAACTGGCGGTAATCTATACACATCTGCATAGTCCCATCCTTCTTCTTCACGAATAGCACTGAAGCACCCCAAGGCGATACGCTCGGTCTGATAAACCCCTTAGCCAACAACTCATCAAGTTTTCTTTTAATTTCTTCAATTCTTTCAGAGCCATACGGTATGGGGGAATAGATATAGGCTGGGTTCCTAGAGCTAAGTCAATGCAAAAATCGATGTCACGATCCGGTGGCATGCTTGGAAGGTCTGAAGGGAATACATCAACAAACTCTCGAACTACTGGAACTGAATCAATTGTCGGAGACTCGACGGTGGTGTCCCGCACATAAGCAATATAAGCCAAACAATCCTTCTCGACCATATGTCGAGCCTTCATGTAGGAAATAACCCGACTAGCTGCACTAACTGAGGAACCTCTCCACTCCAATCTCGGCAACTCGGGCATGGCTAGAGTAACAATGTTGGCATGGCAATCTAGAACAACATGATAAGGAGATAGCCAATCCATGCCGAGGATGACCTCAAAATCAACCATACCAAGCAACATGAGGTCCGCTTTGGTCTCGAACCCACAGAATGTAACCACACAGGACCGATAAATCTGGTCCACAACTACAGAATCGCCCACAGGAGTGGACACATAAACAGGAGTACCCAAGGACTCATGAGGAATATCCAAGAAATGAGCAAACAAAGATGATACATATGAATAAGTGGATCCTGGATCAAATAATACCTAGGCACCTTTACCGCATACTGAAATAATACCTGTGATCACGACATCTAATCTGGCTGGAATAGCATAGAATATGGCTGGAGCGCCAGATGATTGACCTCCACCGGAATAAACATGAGCTGACTGTGCTCCCCCTGCCCGGCCTCCACCTATGGGATGACCCCTACCAATATGTCCTCCACCTCTAGGTGGTTGAACCGCTGGTGCTGACCTCATAGGTTTGTGACCCTGCTGCACTGCCTTGCCCCGAAGCCTGGGACAATACCTCTTCATGTGACCTGGATTCCCACACTTATAACAACCTCTTGGTACCATGGCCTGCTGCCCTGAAGAAGAACCTTGAATGGATGGAAGGGGATGTGAACTCTCTGGCATAGCACTGAAGTAAGGGCTGGAAGACCCCTGATGACCAGAATACCCGCCGGAGGAACCCTGAATAGCTGGCGGGCAGTAAGAACTCTCCAGCATGGCACTGAAATAAGGCCTCGCTAGGACACCTCGTGGAGGTGGTGGGGGTTCTGAATATGGGGGCCTACTAGGTTGGCCCCTACCAAACTGACCTCTGCCCCTGGCTGGAGCACCTCTGAAATCTCCAGAAAATATAGCTCTCTTATCCTGTTGACTCTGCTCTCTGCCCCTCGATCGATAACCCTCAATCCGACGAGAAATCTCGACTACAAGCTGATAAGGAGTCCCCATATCCACCTCTCGGGCCATGTTGGCCTTAATACCTGAGTGCAACCCAGCTACAAATCTCTGCACTTGCTATGCGTTAGTAGGAAGTATCATGAAGGCATGACGAGACAGCTCAGAAAACCTAGCCTCGTAGTCAGTCACTGACATATGACCTTGCTCCAGCTGCTCAAACTGATACCACAGCTCTTCCCTCTCAGAGGGTGGGATATATCTGTCCAGGAACAACTGAGTGAAATGCTCCCAAGTGAGGGGAGGAGAATCTGCCGGTCTGCCAAGTATATAGGATTGCCACCATCTGCGGGCCCTGCCGTCTAACTGGAAGGTAGTGAAATCAACTCCATGAGACTATCCTCATGTTGTGCAGTCTGGCCCTGCACCTATCAATAAAGTCATGTGCGTCCTCATGACGCTCACCTCCAAAGACAGGAGGGTGCAATCTGGTCCATCTATCCAATAGCTTTTGCGATCACCGTCCGCAGCTGGTCTGGGCTCAGGTGCTGTTGCTGCTGGCTGGGCCCCGCCCACGGGCAGTGTACCCAGGGTCTGATATACTTCCGCTGCATGACCTGCAGCCTAAGTAGTAGGGGTCTGGGTCCCCCCTCCCGCCTGAGATGTGGCAGGATCCGCTGGAAATAAACCAACCTGGGTCATGGTGTCCATGAACCGCATCATACGGCCCATGACCTCCTGGAACCTTGGGGCTTTCATAAAGTCTAATGGGGCAGGATCTGCTGCGGGCACCTCGCCCTGCTCCTCCGTAATGGGATCCTCTACTGGATCCGTTGGTGGTGGTGCAACTGGAATATCTATAGGACGCCTTTGTCCCCTACCTTGGGCCGGTGCCCTCCCCTGACCTCAGCCACGACCTCGAATGACGGGGGTAGTGGCCCCTCTCGGGTCTGGAACGTCGGCTGCACGCGTCCTCACCATCTGTGAGAGAATAGAAGAGTGAGATTTAGTATACCATCAGCTGCACGATAGAAGATGAATAAAGAGAGATTTCCTAATACCCTATAACCTCCCGAAGATAAATACATACGTCTCCGTACCGATCCTCAAGATTCTATTTGGTTTGCCTATAACTTGTGAGACCTACGTGAACCTAGAGCCATGTTGTCACGACCCAAATCCTAAACAAGGTCGCGACGGCGCCCGACACCGTTGTCAGGCCAGCCAACATCAATTTACTATATAGTTTCATTTTAATTTATCAAAACATTTCCAATACTTACGTAATTTAGTGCTGGAAGTCATCAGGGAAAGCAGCTCACCGAGAAGCCTCGACCAGGAATAATTCAGGAATGAGCTCCGGACTGATACTCGGATGCACCTGCCTCAGAACCTGTACAATTAAGTACAGAGTGTAGCATGAGTACATAAAATAATATGTACCAGTAAGTATCCAGTCTAATCTCGAAGAAGTAGTGACGAGAGGTCGACTTGACACTTACTAGGGTCCAAACAGTATAACTATGAGTATAACTTAAAGAGAGTAACAAGTACACATGAATAATAGAATAGTAAATATCTAGCATGTTACGAAACCTACTTCGAGTCGAAACTCTAACATACAACTTCAATTTATCATTCCAAGTTCTTTAACAGTTTAAGTCATGAATAATATCAAACAAGCAGCATGCGCACAGTATATCAGAAGGTACTGTTTGGGACAACATAATAGTAAATGTGCACTGCTGGAGGGTCGAACGGCACGAACCATAGATGCATCTATTAACTTGCCGTGGCGTACGACCCGCTCCCATGAGAGGAGTGGAAACAATAACTCCGCTCGCGGAATATATATATTGCGAAGCGGTCACATATAAACATAACATTTTTCCTTTAAATTCCTTTTCCAAAAACAATAATGACTCGTCTGAAAACGCCTATTAAGAAACTTCATGAAACACATTTGCAAGCAAAGGAAATACAAGGCATATAGTAGATTATGAAATTCACAAGGCATGGTGTGAACCTAACTACCCGGACATAGCAAGAATAGTCACTACGCACGGACTCTCGTCACTTCGTATGTACGTAGTCCCCATACTTAATATCACACAATCATTTATTTAACTTAAAGGGTCAATTCCCTCTTACGAGGTTAGAAAGGAGACTTACCTCGTGTCAAGTCTACTTTCCGGGTCAAGAATGCGCCCAAAACTCCAAATTCGTCGCCCAAGGGCTCGAAACTAGCCAAATATTGCATAAATAAATCAATTTATACTCAAAAGTATGAAATTCCCATATTTAAGTGATTATTTCATCCTAAATTACAAAATCCCAAAATACACCCTCGGGCCCACATGCTTGGATTCCGGAAATTTTCGAAGGAAACAATCACCCATAGCCTAAGGATCAATATTATGTAATTTTTGTATGATTTCATAACTAGTTAGTTGGTAATTCTCTCATTTTCATAAAAACCTAGATTTTACTCTAACCCATGATTTCTACTAATTAAAGTGTTAATCTACCTAGGAATTTAAGTACCAAGCTAAATTCATGGTAGGAATTACTTACCTTACAGTAGCTAGGTCGATTATCTCCTTTGCACGCTCTCAAAATCGCCCAAGGAAGAAGAAAGGTGTTCAAAAATGGCTAAGTCCCGTATTTAAAACAACTTCACTGCCTACAGGTTTTTCGCACCTACGGCTCGAGGACCGCATCTGCGGAGGAGGGGAAGGGGGCCTGGTTTTGCACCTGCGGAAAATGATCCGCACCTACGGAAACGGGCAACACCACCTAGGGTCATACCTGCGAGGCTAGGACCGCAGAAGCGGTCTCGCTCCTGCGACTAGCCCTCCGCAGGTGCGGTCGCACCAGATCTGGTGCACCAACAGTCATTTAAGGCTAGTTTTTGCCTCGCTCGATGTCCGAATGGTATCCGGGCCCACCCGAGACCCCGTGAAAATATACCAACAAGTCCTAAATCATAATACGGACTCGCTCGAGCCTTCGGAACGTCCGTAATAACGCTAAATGTAAAAATCATACCCCAAAACCTATTGGATCAAACTTAAGAACTTTAAGTTCTTGAATTCGCTTCCATTACGGCGAACCTACCTATACTACTCGGAATTACCCCAAATTTTTCAAGAAAATCATAAATGACATAACGAAACTATTCCCGGTCTCGGAATTCCGTTCGGACCTTGTTAACACAAAAACACATTCCAAACCTCAATTTGAACTTAAGGAAATTCTTATTTCACTATTAGGTGCCGAAACGCTCCCGGGTCATCCAAATCCCGTTCCGAACATATGCCCAAGTCCGAAATCATCATACGAACCTACCGGAACCTTTGAATCTCGATTCCGAGGTCGTTTACTAAAAATGTTGGCCGAAGTCAAACTTGGCCTTTAAGGCCAACCTTAAGGAACCAAGTGTTCCTGTACCACTCTAAACTCTTCCAAATCCCGAACCACCCGTCCCCGCAAGTCATAAATCAGTAAAAGAAACTACGGAAAGTCTCATGTAGGGGCACGGGGTCCTAAAATACAAAATGACCGGTCGGGTCGTTACACTCTACTTCGTGAATGTGAGGCCACCCACACGAATGCGATGCATAACTAATACCAGCAAAACCAACAATGCCCACCACCACCAAAATAATCCGTAACTACCCCAAATCACATCTGAGGCCCCACGGGACCCCTCTAATCGTATCAATAAGTCTAGATACCTTATCTAAACTTATCCAAAGGCTCAAATACCACAAATAATATCAAAAACAAGAATCAAAGATAAAAATTCTTATCTTAACTTCCAATCATTTCAACATCGTCAAACGCGTTCGAATCATACACAGACATTCCGAATCACAATCAGACTTTACATACATTTTCCAACCAGCCAAATGAACCTATACAATATCTCAAAATTATAATAGGAAACCGATAATACCGAAGTCAACTCCGGGTCAAACCTATGAACTCTCCAATTCTTCAATCGCCTACTTTTGACAGATAGAGCCAATACCATCTAGGAACATCCAAACTTGAATTCGAACATACACCCAAGTCTAATATTATTGTACGAACCTATTAAAACCATCAAATTAACTTTTACTTAAAAGTCAAACCTTGGTCATCTCTACTAAATTAAAGTGTCTAAAATGAGATTTAGTCTATCAAATCAATCTCGAACCTTGAAAACATCATAATCAACCAAAAACATATGTCATAATACATTATATGAAGCTAATAAAGGTCTCAAATCGTCGAACGGAATGCCAAAACTCATAACGACCGTCAGATCTTTATAGAGGAGTTAATCCTACGATCACCCTAACCCTACTCGTAACGAAAAAGCCCTTTCCATGGTAATTGATTTGGAGAGTCACACCCTACCACCCCACCAATTATGATTCTCCCAGGCGTAACAGACAAAGAGGCTGGAAGGGTTCAACTCGACTTGGCTAAATTCATAGCCCATCAACAAGAATGGAACCAGCAGTTAACGTGATATTGGTGGCTCTTATCGAGAATGCAAAGTCAAGATCGCCCATACCACCGGGGGGTGGGGGGGAACCAATAGGAGTCACTCAACTTTTATGTCAAGAAGCTCTAATAATGAGGGACTTACAAATGACTTAGGGTATGGGGGCATGAGAACCGATATCACTTGGCGCAATATTGGTCATAATGGTACTTCAAACTATAAAGTTCTACTTTATCTTTGTAGGAGACTTTATTGAAATAGATCAAGCAAAACGAGCGTATTGATCGAATATCGGGGCACCATTATCAAAGGGATAGATGTTGAAAAATACTCTCATCAGCCTTGGAATTCGGATGCCTCTCCCCTTCATATATATACTCAAGAAATCAAGAGCTCGTAAAATATGATCAGACTTAGGATCCTCGTGACCACGTCACATCCTACATTACCAAAATCAAAAGTAAATGACTTGACAAAATAGAAATCGAGTCGGTGCTGGTCAAATATTTCGGAGAAATGCTCACAAAGGGAGCATTAACCTAGTATGTACGTTTGATTAAAAATTCAATAGGTTCTTTGTAGAATTTGCAAATGTATTCATTAAGGCATATAATAGAGCTTAAAAAGTTGAAAAGAAGTTAGAGGATATCTTCAAAAGTTGGAAGGAAAGCACAAATCTACTCCAAGGATTTGTGGACTGGTTTCAAAAAGTCAACCAGAGGTCCTGGATAACTTGGCAACATTGTCTTTTGCTAACAATTTGAATGAGAAGAGTTCGGAGGATGCCAGGATGTTAAAGGACAATGTGCAAGAATTTCCCCCAATGACCTGGAACGATGTGTACTACCAATATAGTAGCAACCTTCGTGTATACGAAGATGCGATACTATCTACTGACACTGATAAAGATTCAGTAATCAAATATACCTTCTAACGACTCCCAATAGTTTTGTTCTCCTATATTTTACACTTTTCATAGATTTTTATTTGTTTGTTCTAATATTTTTAGATGATAGGCATGGCTAGCCCAGATGGTGACAGTTCTGTCCTCCATTATTCCATTTTAGAAATCTGAGTGACGAAAGATCAATCGAAAAGGATGAAACAATCAGGCAAACAAGCCTAGGGTTCGAGCTTTTATTCTTCAAACTCAAAAGCTAGGGATACCGCTATGCACTACTATATGTTGAGTCTAAACTATACAAAGACGAGCTATCTCAGCTCGTCATCATAATAATGAGAACATCATAGACAAGCTCATCTCAGTAAGTAACATTCGAGAACAAATTCCAATCAAGCAATTTCACTGCTTATGAATTAATAGTTCGATAGCAACCATTTTATCAAACTATAAAGCCTTTCAACGGCTTACATCTGAATTTGTTATCCCATTCGGATCTATTATCACATTGTATTCCATTTGGATGTGTTATCTTATTGTATTTCATATGGATTAGTTATCCCATTCGATTTTTTTATCCCATTGTATTTCGTTCAAATCTGTTATACCCTTGTATCATATGTATTGTAGGTCCAATATTGTCTATACTCCCTAAACAAATTTAGTCAGTCAAAATGACTTAGTTATATTGTTCATACAAGTTATTCCTACGTGTGTATATATATATATATATATATATATATATGTACGTATCTTATATTATTCAATAAAAATGGAATATCATCTTTTTCATCTAGATAAGTTATCCCATTCATATTTAGCATATTACTACATGCACAATAATCCGGAGTTATTCGCTTATGCCTTAGTGAAAATGAAATGTTATTTCCATACACATTAAATACGTTATGGGCTCTTTTGTTATAAGGAAAATATTTATCAAACACATGATATTTTGATTCCTTTCCAGATCATAGCTCCGCAAGCGAAACCTTCGGCTGCATGCACCCACGTACAATTAAAGTACCAAATTGGAACATTCATCCTGAAAGTGCCTGTTAACTTAGATAATACACATCTAAGTATACAATAGAAGCCTTCAGTTATAAAAAAACTAAAATGTGCTATTAGAAGTACAGAATATTGGTTTCAAGCAGGAGACTAGGAAGTTGAGGAAGCGACCAAAGTATGGGCAACAAAAGGGGAGAGATGGGGATTGTTGTAGCACGACGCACCTGTCACGACCCAAAACTAGCATGTCGTAATGGCGCCTAACGTGGTACTAGTCAAGCCGACCTTTACGAATTAACTCCAACAAATTTGGATTAAAGCAGTTTAAATAGTAAAAACTTCTCATAAACATGATAGAAGATCCAAAACACAACGTGGAAACTCCCAACATTGGGGTGTCACTGAGTACATGAGCATCTATACATCACAAGTCTGGAAAACACTGTCTAATATAGTCTGAAACTAAATACAATAAACGGAAAGATAGGAAAGGAGAGACAAGGTTAGCGAAACACCGACAATTACCTCGAAATCTCCAGAAGATCAACTGCACGGTGAATCAACACCCTCCGTGTCCAGAAACTCCTGGATATGCAGACGGAGTGCAGGGTGTAGCATGAGTACAACCAACTCAGTAAGTAACAAGACTAAATAAGGAACTGAAAGTAGTGACGATCTTTACAATTAGAGTTCAATTTCAGTAATTTCCACATAGGAAAGTAGGCATGCTTTCAAGTTCGATAATTTAAGTCCAATCAGTTACTTCATGACAAGTTTAAGTAAAACAGGGTGTAATATCTTTCAATAATCTTCAAGACAACGATGCATGGCAATTCAGTGCAACAATAATGAAGTCAAATGCATCCTCTTAGGGGAGAAGTCACTCAACCCTCCCATTCACCCGACACTCGCACTCAGTAGGTACCTGCGCTCACTAGGGGTGTGTACAGACTCCGGAGGGGATCCTTCATCCCAAGCGCTATATCAAGAAAATCATGGCATAAATCAATAAAACATGTTGCGGCTTGCAACCCCATCCCATATATATAGCCACAAGGCTCGTTGCGACGTGCAACTCGATCCACACATATACATTGAAAAGGCTCGTTGCGGCATGAAACCCGATCCACATATATACATATATCACTTATAGTTCGGCACTCAGGCCCCAACTCAGTCACCAACCTCTCCAGTCTCTCGCGCTCCTAGAAATCATGAAAATTAGCCCAAACAGAAATGATGTAATATATCAACAAGGAACAAAAGAGACGGAGATATCATATGCAAGTTAAACCAAGACTGAGTACTACAACAATTTAGTAGAAAATTTAACATGTAACACAGCCTCTGAGGTCCTCTTCAGTACCATCACATGGCCTAAGCATGATTTCTAATAGGATTTGCATTTGAATTTCTACATCACATGAAGAATTTACAGATATCAACAGATTAATCATCTATACGGTCCCATGGAATGAGCCAAGCCTTAATTCATACAGTGCACACTCACACGCCCGTCACCTAGCATGTGTGTCACCTTAAAAAATAATCAATCCGAGCAAATCTCTACTCCAACACACCTTTGCCTTGAAAATCGGCCTCCGAATGCCCCAAATCTTGCCACAACAGTACAATACAATCAACACGGCCTAAAGGAATAAACCCCATAATAAAATACTAAGTTAGTAATCAAAAATCAGAAATAGGCTCAAAGCCTCCCCTGGACCACGTCTCCGAATCAGGTAAAAGTCAAAATCTAAACACCCATTTGACTACGAGTCCACCCATACCAATCACTCAAATAAGATACCAAAATCTCGAACAAAACCTCAAAATTCCTAAGAAGTCTTCTCCATTTCCCCCAATTTCCCCACCCCAAATCACAAATTTAATGATGAAATCAAAGGCATAATCATGGAATTTAACCAAAACTAGATAAGAATCACTTACCCCAAACACCCACATGAAAATCTCTCCAAAACATTGCCTTCCACCGAGCTCCCAAATAAATTTTCGTGTTATGAACTCAAACCCTCATTTTTGAAACTTTTAAATCTGCCCAGATGTGCCTCCTTCGCGAACACGAAAAGAGCCTCGCATTCGCGAAGCACAAAACGTGACTGCCCAGAAAATCCTCTTTCGCGCCTCACAGAACTTGGCCTATGCGATTTCATCCCTATGACCACAAACGCTAAGCATTAAGGCTTGATGCCTAGCCCGCCTCACCCTTCTATGTGAACGCGAGCTCCCTCACGCGATCGCGATGCACACTTACCCCCAACCTTCGCGAACGTGGAGCACAACCCTCGCCAGCCTCCAAATACACTCTGCAAGCATGAGATCCCCCTCGCGTATGCATATAAGGAAACCACCAACAGGTAAACTAACAATCTTCAGCTAATACCAAGTCCAAAAATTGATCCGTAGACCATTCGAAACTCACCAGAGGCCCCCGGGACCTCAACAAAACATACCACTAACTCACAAAGTATCATACAAATTTAGTCGAGCCCTCAAATCACCTCAGACAACATCTAAAACATGAATCACACCCCAATTAAAGCCTATAGAAAAAAAGGAAATTACAACTTCTTCTAGATTCTTCAAGATCCCTAAAAAGCTTCCCTTTCAGAATAGTACGCTTCCCAAACTTTGTTAGCTTGTCTGTCTCCTCACCAGACACTTCTGCTTCTTCTCCATTCCACTCAGCATCATCATTGAATTTAACTTTCTTTGATTTAGACCTAGTTCGCTTGGCAACTGTTGAGGGTTTGGCAGACACAGAAGCTGACTTCTTGGAAGAAGTCTTGGCCTTCTAGGGCTTGGGTGTCTCAACCTCAACCTGTGCCGGTTGTTCCTCTTGATGGAACAGGTCCATATCATCATCATCAACATCAACTTCCTCAGCAGGCTCGCCAACATTTGCCTTCCCTTTGGCAGCTTTCCTTTTCTTACTCTCCCTCAGAGCTTTCTCCAACTCCTCTTCACTCTGCCTGACTGCACTTCTAGTGGTGCGACTTTTAGGAACTGAAACATCAGCAGATGAAGGGGCCTTTCTTTTCTTAGTTGTTACTGGAGTATCAGCTTTCTTGGCTTTGGGGGTTCTCTTCTTCTTGGTTTTGTAACTTTCCCCCATTTTTCTCATCAGATCAGCTAAGGTTTCTTCAATGGATGAACCAGGTTCATCAGTTGCATGCTGTAAGTTTTCCAATCCTGCAACAGCTTCTCCAGAGTTGCTTCCCCCTAAATCCTTGACACCCTCCTCAGAAATTACTGGTGCAGGGCCACAAATTGCTAGTGTAGCACCTTCCTTCCCTATTCCCCTTTCAGAACTTCCTTCTCCCTCTCTCTCAATTTCTTTTCCATTACTTTTACTCCCTTTCTTCTCCTATAAGGTATTTCCACATCTACTACAAACCCAATTAATATGAACCTATTTTCAGCAATTTCAGGATCATACCTAATTTCAGAGGTTACTTTTTCAATGTCTTAAGTACCAGTTGCTTCTTCCTCATTTGCAGACTTGAAAGATTCGCTTGAGTTTTCAGAATCTTGGGCCTGGCTTACCTGAAGCTTTGCATTCAATTTCTGAGCAAGAGAGCCAGAAGCAACTGTTTTCCTGGCTAGCATTTTTACTCGTCATTTTCTGGGTACTGGAGTAGGGCTTGGTGTAATGGCTAGAGCTGTTTGGGGTGAAGGAGTGGGTTCTGGAGTGTTTTGAGGAGTGGAAGAACTATATGGAGATTGGGTGGAAGAATTTTTTTGTGATGGAGAATTAGAACCAGTATTTTCAAGTGCGATACTGTATTCAAGAGTGGTTGATGAGGATGTAGCAAGGGGTGGTGTGGAAGACATGTTTATGAAGCTTTGGAGAGTAAAGGATTTTGGTCACTTTGGTTGAGTGGAATGATGAACTTGGTTCGACGGTTATGCTTTTTGAAGAAGAGAGAGTGAGGAATTAGAGAGGTAATGATGGGTTTTTAAAGATGTGGTTAATAAATATGCCACGGGCGTAATTCTTGGTCAAGTGGGAGTCTAATCGACGCAGGAGTGCCAGTGCTAATTGGCGGTTATGACTCCCTACAATCTAGGCTTAATTAACTTTGATTGGACTCTTTGGAACGGGTTCATTTGGAGATAAATACTGACAATTTAAAATACGCTTAATATGGATAGAGTCCTACTCATGAGTGACTATAGTTATTTCAATAAGTGTATAGTGATGAGCACGTACATCGTCAGTCAGATGAACCAGCCACGATGAACCAGGTTCATCATGTTAGAGTCTCTTGTTTTGGCCTTAATTTACAAAAATAGAAAAACATCATTAGCAACCAAAGAGTCATATTAACACATGGCAAGAGAGTATGGCATTTAAGACATGAAACTAGGCAATGATTATTCTGATTATTTACATATTTTAAAGATTCTAGCCAAAAAAAAAAATTCATTTTTGTTTTTGAACTGGTTCAATTAGGTGATCTTAATCATCACTAATTCTAACCTGTTTCTCTCAAAATTCTCTCTACTCAGTGCTTTAGTAAAGATATCAGCAATTTATTTTTCAGTAGCACAAAATTCAATTGAGATCATTCCTTTTTCATAGTTATCTCCTAAGAAATGGTGTCTAACAACTATGTGCTTGGTTCTCTTATGATGAACCGGGTTCTTCGTCATACTAATAGCACTAGTGTTGTCACAGAAAATAGGAATGCATCCAACCTCTATACCAAAATTCATGAGTTGCTGCTTAATCCATAGCAACAGAGCACAACATGAGGCTGCAGCCACGTACTCAGCCTTAACAGTAGACAAAGCTACATAGTTCTATTTCTTGGTGGCCCAAGACACAAGGAAAGAACCCAAAAAATGTGTCATGCCTGAGGTGCTCTTCCTGTCTACCAGGAAGCCTGCATAATGTGCATCAGCATATCCTACAAGATCAAAATTACTACCTTTAGGATACCAAAGGCATATGTCACTGGTGCCTTTCAAATATCTCATGATTCTCTTCACTGCAGTTAGATGGGACTCCTTGGGATTTTCCTTAAATCTCGCAAAAAGCCCTACGCTGAAAACAATGTCAGGTCTACTGGCAGTAAGATATAATAAAGACCTAATCATCCCTCTGTACATATTTTGATCAACAGATGAACCAGGTTCATCTACATCTAATTTTGTGGCTGTTGCTATAGGAGTGTCAATTTCTTTTGAGTCTTCCATTTTGAATCTTTTGATCAACTCTTTCACATATTTTTGCTGATGGATCATAGTTCCATTTGAGTTTTGTTAATTTGTAAGCCTAAAAATAAATTAAGCTTACCCATCATGCTCATCTCAAATTCACTCCCCATAAATTCAACAAATTTCTTACTCAATTTTTCAGAAGTTGCCCCAAATATTATGTCATCTACATATATTTGTACTACCAGGAGATCCTTATCTTTTTCCTTTAAGAACAAGGTGCTATCAATTTACCTCATTTGTAGTCATGTTCTAGCAGAAATTTAGATAGCCGCTCATACCATGCTCTTGGTGCTTGTTTGAGTCCATACAAGGCCTTGTCAAGTTTGTACACATGGTCAGGTATCTCCTTGCTTTCAAATCCTGGAGGCTTCTTGACAAATACTTCCTCCTTTAGGTAGCCATTCAGCAAGGCACTCTTGACATCCATCTGGTGGAGAGTAAACTCCAGTAGGCAGCAAATGCTATGAGGAGCCTGATTGCCTCCAGTCTTGCCACAGGAGCAAAGGTTTCATCATAGTCAATTCCCTCTTCTTGACTATATCCTTGGAAAACCAGTCTAGCCTTATTTCTTGTAACTGTTCCATCTTAATCGAGTTTGTTTCTGAAGACCCACTTTGTGCCAATCACTGATCTATCCAGTGGTCTGGGTACTAGATGCCAAACTTGGCTTCTTTCAAATTGATTTAGTTCTTCTTGCATGGCATTTACCCAGTCAGCATCTTGTAAGGCTTCAACAACATTCTTTGGTTCGATCAAAGATAGAAATGCATCAAACGCACACAAATTTTTCAATGAGGATCTGGTTTTGATTCCAGATGTTAAGTCTGTTATGATGTTCTCAATGGGGTGAGAACTTTGATATGTGTGTGGTTTGAGCACCAATTGTTCACGACTTGATGATCCCATAGTGTCTTGTTATTGTCGAATAGGATCAGGTCCAAGTCCCAACGAGGTTTGTTGTTGAGTTCCCCATGTCGTCTTGCTTAGGGTAGTTGGACCTGGTCCATCACCTGTTCCTTCTTCCATATTTGCTCCAGTTGGATCACTGCTTCTGACCAGTCCAATCTCCTCATCTTCCAGTTCCTGTCTCTAAGAGAGAATGTTAGTTTCATCAAAGACAACATGCACACTCTCTTCTACACACATAGTTCATTTATTATATACTTTATAAGCCTTACTATGTGATGAATATCCCAAAAATACTCCCTCATCACTTCTGGGATAAAAAAACTAGGGAGTCTTTGCCATCATGTGCACAAAGCACTTGCATCCAAAATCCCTAAGGTGGGATATGTTGGGCTTTCTCCCTTTATGTAATTCATAGTGAGTTTTCTCTATAAGTGGTCTGGTCATGCATCTATTTATTATATAACATGCAATGTTTATTGCATCTGCCCAGAAGCTATGGGTAGTTTACTAAAAAGAAGTATGGTTCTGACCATATCTTCAAGAGTTCTGTTCTTTCTTTCAACAACTCCATTTTGTTGTGGAGTTCTAGGGGCAGAGAAGTTTTGATTTATGCCATGTTCATCACAAAATTCAGCAAACTTTGCATTTTCAAATTCTGTACCATAATCAGATCTTATTGATGCAAGTTGATTTACTAACAGTTTTTGAGTTTTTCTAACAAATGAAGTAAACATGTCAAATGCTTCATCTTTAGATGTCAGAAACAAGGTCCAGGTAAACCTGGAGTAGTCATCAACTAGCACCATTACATATTTCTTACCACCTCTGCTCAAGGTTCTCATAGGACCGCATAGATCCATATGGACCAGTTCCAACGTCCTGGTGGTACTGACCATTTTCTTGATTTTGAATGTGGATCTTACCTGATTCCCCCTTGCACACGCCTCACAGAATTTGTCTTCCTTGAACTTAATGTTAGGGAGCCCTACCACTAAGTCCTTGGAGACTAGTTTATTAAGCTGATTTAGACTTGCATGACCAAGTCTTTTGTGCCAAAGGAGGGGATCACTGTCCAACACACTTAAACAGGTGAGTTCATTTTCTGATAGTGTGGACAAATATATGACATAGATGTTATTCACTTTTTTTCCCTGGAAGACAATCTTGTCAATAAGAAGATTAATCACAAAACATTTAGTGGAAGTGAATGCAACCAGGTTACCTTTGTCACACAGTTGTGACACATTGATCATGATATATTTCAAGCCATCTATCAAGTACACATTATCAATGGAACGTGTGTCATCCTTACCTACCTTACCAATCCCAATAGTTTTACCTTTCTTTCCATTTCCAAAGGAGACATTTCCTCATTTGAGGCTTTCAAGTGAAATGAACTGTTCCTTGTTCCCTGTCATATGTTTTGAGCAGTCGCCGTCCAAGTACCATATTTGGCTGATTCCTCTCACTTGAACCTACAAAAGGAAATCAAGGGTTATTCTTAGGGACCCAAACTAGTTTGGGTCCTTTTCTATGAGAGAAAGGATGAATTAATATTTTTCTGGCCCAATTTGGTAACCAATTTTTCTTTCGAACAAAACTTTCATTCCTTCAACTGGCCTGCTCTTTTGCATTGCATTCAATTTTGTAGTGACCAGTCTTACCACAGTGGGTGAAAATTTTGTTCTCAGGAAGAGTGGGATACTTGCTTTTGGGATCCTATTTGGGCAGTTGACTCCCAAAGCCAAGTCCGCTTCTGTTGCTACTATGATTTTCTTGAAGCCATGTCAAGGCATCAGAGGATTTATTCCATTTGCATGTTCGATCTAATTCATGTTTGACCTTGACAAGTTCTTATTTTAGTACTCTTATATGTTCATCTTTATTGTACATCTTATCCTTTAGTTTTCCTACATTCTCTTCTAACATGAGTTGAGAGTGATCAGCTGTCTTCTTGCTAGTTCCTAGTTTCAGTTTTAAATTTTCAGATTTTAGCTCTAGGATCTTAGTTTCAAGTGGATGAACCTGGTTCTTCAAGGCAGTGTTTTCCTTTTCAGATTCACTTACTCTGATTTCCAGGTTCTTACACTTTGCTTTTAACATTACACACTCCTTAGACAGTTGTTCTTTCTCTTTATTTATTTCTTCGGAATCATCCATGAAATCAAGTAGCAACTCAGAGAGTTTTTCTTTGGATAGGAATTTTATTTTGTTTTTGAGATGGGATATACTTACCTCTAGTTCTTCACATGATTCCTCGTCTGATTCACCAATTTCCATAAGTGCATGTTCTTCTTCCTCACCATCTTCTGATTCTTCATCTGAGCTTTCTCCCCAAGAAGCAACCATTGCTTTAGTTGTAGTTTTCTTGGGATGGACCAGGTCCTTCTTCCTGTTCCTTCGTTCAGATCTTTCCCTTTTCCATTCTACTTCCCACTGAGGACAATTCTTGATATGGTGGTCAGTCTTTCCACATTTGTAGCATCCCTCGTTGGTTGGCTTTTCTGGAGCTTTTGCTTTGTTGTAGTTTCCACCTCTTGAGATGCATTTTTTTCTTATGAGGTAGTTTCTGAATTCCTTAGTGATCATGGCCATCTCATCTTCCTCCAGATATGCTCCCTCAGTGATTCTTAATGCTAGACTTCTTTCCTTCTTAGGAGCATCCATTTTCATTGTCTGCCTTCTGAGTTCGTAGGCAGTGAGATTTCCAATTAGCTCATCCAACCTGAGGGTTGCCATATATTTGGATTCCTGGATAGCAGTGATCTTGCTTTCCCAAGAAATTGGCAGGACCCTACTCAGGATCTTCTCAACCCCGTCCTTATCAAGAATGACCCTTCCAAGAGACTTGAGTTCATTGGTCAGTGTTGTGAACCTCGTATACATCTCTTGGATTGTCACTCCTTCCTTCATAGTGAAGTTTTCATATTGGGAGTATAGTAGAGTACCTCTTGACCTTTTCACTTGAGGTGTTCCTTCATGAGCTACTTGCAAGGTATCCCAAATTTCTTTGGCAGTGGTGCAGCTTTGAATTCTACTATACTTGTCTGGACCAAGTCCACACACTAGCCACTTTTTGGCCTTAGCATTCTTCTCCCATTTTCTTAAGTCTTTAGCAGTGCAATCAGCTCTTGTCTTTGGCACGTCTACTCCTTCAGCGGTCTTTTTCATAGTAGAAAAAGGACCATCAGTGACTATGTTCCATAGTTCATAGTCTTCCCCAATTAAGTGATTCTTCATCCTGTTCTTCTACCAGGAGTAGTACTGCCCGTTGAAGAGTGAATGCCTAACAGTTGAGACGTTGAAGTAGAATTCTGATGCAACTCTTCCTTGGTGGAAGAGTTTGAGTTGATCTCAACTTCCTTGATCCTCCTCTATCTTGATTCTGTCCCACCTGAATACGAAGTCCATCTCCCTATCAATTTGCAATCTTTTCGCTTAGGAGATAACCCATTAATTCAGAGATGGTGTTTATCTCCTGCGTGTGAACTCTTCTCGTGCCATTCATTCTGCATGTCTATGTATTCCATGATGGACCTGGTTCAACTGTGAGGACATTTTTCATTCTTCAAAACCATTCAGTATCTTGATTCAACACAAGGACCTAGTGGTAAGTCTCCCTAACATTAAGTTCAAGGAAGACAAAGTTTGTGAGGCATGTGCAAGGGGGAAGCAGGTAAGATCCTTGTTCAAAAGCAAGAAAATAATTAGTACCACTAGGACGTTGGAACTGGTGTCACGCCCTTTTTTTCCTCGCGGAATCCGGGTTTATGACATTGGTTGAGACAACTCGTTCCTTTTGGGAAAGGGGTTTTGCGTTTTTGAAGAGTCGCCACCTAATGATTTTAAGGTGCGTTAGGTCACCTAAGGGGTTCATTTATAACTACGTTGATAAACTAGAGACAGGGTAAGGGCTTGAAATTATCCTAAGGGGAAGGTGTTAGGCACCCCTCAGGATCCACAAGTGTGGTTCCCGTCCAAACTGCTTTTTGTGAATTTGTACAATTTAGCAAATAAACAAGTAAGGCTCAAATGATAGGGGATTTAAGTCTAAGTAAATATGTTTGAAAAACAGTTAATTAAGAACTAGCTTTTGAAAAGAATTACAATCTAAGCATATTTATGAAAAGTGAAGGGATGTCCTAAATTTGTTTATAATATGGATCACATCAATGCAATACCCGATATGACACTCCTCAAAAAGGGGCTACACGTGGTATTAGCGCACCGGTCATCATGTCCATATCTACCCTCTCCCACCCCGTGAAGGTAACTAAGCACGTGTTGGTCACGACCTCTATTGCATGTTGTTACCCGTCCCTTCCTATCAGTCCCGGAGGAATTTAGGACTCCTATCCTATAAAAGGGGGGTGGGGTGGGGTTTCTAGGTAGACCCTCAGGTTTTAAAGGTAAAGTTGCCAGGGCGACGTATAATGAACAAGTAGGACTACAGATAAGGGGTAGAACATAAACAGGAAAAAAGGCTCAAAGACGTCCACAAACAGTGCACATAAGTAGCATGTCTCATACACAACTAAGGTCTAGATTCAGATCCTAAACAATATGTCTAAGTGATAACAACATATTCAGATTTATTACATAACTCAGAGAGGAAGTCCTAATCAGGCTTGCCTACTGATTTTGACATGCTAACAATTAAACACTTAGTCACATAATACAATTCGAGTTTTATTTTTTTATGGTGGATTACCTAAGGCTTGCCTAGGTGTGTAGCAATTATTCAGAGCTGATAACAATCTCATGTTGTTATACCTCATAACATATAGTTCTAGGTGTTGTCGATATTCAGAGACTGATTACTGGTTTGTTAGAACATGGTAAAACAGTTTAGGCCTTTTCACGCGTCAGTAATTAGTTTAGGCGTAGAATAAGGTCCTAAAGCATGATATCTAATACGTACATATAGAGATGCAGAAAGATTGTATGCAAAGCTCCTAGGCAGGATTTTCTAAGTGCATGAAGTTACATTATTAGACCTGGTTTACAAT
The DNA here is from genome assembly GCA_005239495.1 of Nicotiana undulata. Taxonomy (NCBI): domain Eukaryota; kingdom Viridiplantae; phylum Streptophyta; class Magnoliopsida; order Solanales; family Solanaceae; genus Nicotiana; species Nicotiana undulata. The sequence continues at coordinate 66,647 of ML284638.1, forward strand.
AGCAGGTTTGTGTTAACGTTTATCCTAGGAAATGATTTTTCTAAGCGTACATGATATCGTGCTAGTTATTAGCATGTTTCTAACACAGAATTTTCTAAATAATAGGATGATGCATATGCTGAAAAGAAAACAGTAGACATGGTCCTAAGATGACAGGATTTCTGATGCTTGTGTACATGAGCCCTACACAGGATTTCTATTGCGCAGGTAGAAAGTAAAGCCTAAATCATGATTTCTACCCCTTTTAGCAACTATGGCATGCATACTACCCCCATTTTTCACTATCCGTCCCCAGAGTGTTTACAAATAGTTATTACAGACCATTGAATATAAATTACATAATTGAAATAGAATAATAAGAAGTTAACTATAGGGAGCCTACCGAATAGGCCCAAATTCTCCATGTCCTCAATACCAAGTATGTTTCATAGGCTTTTCACAATCCGGGTGTTTTAGATTTCCCTAAGGACCTCAAGGGATCCCGGGCAGTGCTCACACCCAGATTTCATAGCCAAGATAGAGTAAGTGCAGTGTGGAAGGCCAGCTCTTGTGTGTCAAAGTTCAGAGGGAACTCAAGGGTCCCCAAAGAAATGCTCTCACAAAAGGGGCAGAACCTAAGGGGTCTAAGAGTATAGTGAGAGTGCTCGACATAGTTTGAGGAGTTTAAGTAAGAGAACAATTTTGAAACAGTTTTAGAAAGAGGAGAGACTTAGTGAAAATAGTTTTTATAACAAAAGGTTTAACTGATGAAAACAGTTGGGAAGAACATCATTCTCAAAAACAAGTTCAGCATCATACAACAGGGCCAAGAATAGTCCAACGATCACAATCAGGGGTCTGGGAATTGAGGGACAAATACAGGGCAGGTAAGGGTAAGCATGTAGTAGGTAGAAACACATATAGGCATGCAATAAGAAACTCATAAGGGTTCATAGGATCAGGGTACAGTAAGGTATAGGATTAGGTTAACATATCAACACCAAATAACTAAGACCATGACCAAACTAATGTATCAACCATAGGCATGGGAGTTCACATAAGAAACATGTGCTAAGTATACAGAAACATGCTAAGTAAAGCATAACTTAACAGGTAGAGGGAATTCAGGATCTTAGTTACATGTTGAACAACAGAATATTAAATAAAAGCAGATTAGACACACAAAAAATTGCAACAATAATAGAAACACATTGGTTTGAGAACTGAAATTCGAATTAGGACATACCAGTGAAGTGAAGAAAGCAGAAACACAAAGCACAAATAGAAGAGGCACAATAGTTAGCCTTGGCTTGTAGCCGACTAACTTCGGATAGTAGCAAGTAACACAGAAGAGAGAATAGAGAGAGTAGCAAGTTTTAGTTGTGTGAGAGAGAGAGAGTTGAACATGTCAATTGTTCGTGTCTTTGTGTGTTTGAAAGACAAGAAGACTGTGTATATATAGTTTTGAAAACTATGGTCAATAAGGTAAGAATCAGAATTAACCAGTGATTCTGGGACTGAGTACCAATCAGTACCCAATTAGTACAAGTATCCCCATAATTAAGGGAGTGATTCACACGGTGAGTAACAAATAAGGAAAAGACCATATATAGATTAGAGGAATATAAAACAGTGTAAGTATAGCAGGCAATTGGGTATCCCTTGATTGAAGGGGTTAAACTCAAACGACTAGTAGGTAAATAACAATTCAGGAAAGTTCTTATGCATATAACATATAAGGAAACAATTTCAACCCAATTCAAGTAGACAATTGAGACTAGATTCAGAATATATCAACTAAGGAAATAATAATCAATTAAAAACAAATAAACTAAAGGCTGGAGATCAGTAAGAATATCCCATAGGAAATCAGTAAGGCTTTCGAATCACCGTGAATCAAGGATTCAAATAGCACTAGTTACTATAGATTCCAATGTATGAACGGAATGAGCACATTATAAGCAAAGGAACAAGTCAGGAAATAATTAAGTAACAAATTGCATAGAATCAGGGATTCGAACAGGCATAATATCAATTAAAGGGAATTAACACGAATTAACACATATGCTAGGCAAGAAGTCAGAAACCCTAGTAGTGAAAACATATGACATTAAGGGTTCATATGAGTTACAGATTGAACAATGAGATAAACAGGAAAGCAAGAAAAATCAAAGACGAATAACATAGGGTAAAAAATATCAGTGAGTCACAGAACTCTTGAAACGCAAGCACATATGCAAACACATAGTCAAATCAGGAAATTTAGGGTTTAGGTCTAAAGTTAGGGTTTTCATCACAACGAGTCAGATAAAGGAGATAAGCTTAAGTAAATCACTAAAACATAGTAGAGACCCTAGGAAAATGCTGAAAAACCATAGGAAAAGTCATTCAAAAAGGGGTCACGAAACACTAGTTGAAAACGAAGAGTCATTTTAGAAAAATCGGAGAACCTTTGAGAAAATAACAAAATAGCTTAAAGTATACACATATCTATCATAGAACTGAAAGAAAATCGGAAAATCTTAGGAGTTAGGGTTTCAGAGAACCCAGAGAAAACAAGAAAACCTTAAAAATCACCGGCTTTAGCCGGAAAAGTGATAGATATTACTCAAATGGCCGGAGGTGGCCAGAAAATGGCATGAGGGACCATGGGAGGAGTTGAACCGCTCCAGGTTCACCTGAGAACCTTAGGGTAGCATCAAACCGGCATGGGGTGAAATAGGGGCCAGGAGATGATGAGAGGCCATGGTTTCCGACGAGGGAAGTGGCCAGAGAGGGTGGACAGTGTCCATCGGAAAGGAGGAGATGAGAAAGTTCTAGAGAGAACCGGAGATAGAGAGAGATTAGAGAGATGAATGAGAGGGGAGTGAATGAGGGGAAGGGGATAGTCGTTAGGGGTTAATTAAGGAAGGGGTGTTTTTGGGCCGTTGATCAAAATTGATCAACTGCTAGGATTTAATCAGACGTTGGGTCAGGTGGGTTTTAGAGATTGGGCTTGGGTATTGGGTTATGTAATTGGGCTGGTTTCAATTAGGTTGGGTTCAAATTAAATTAGGCTAAATTTTAAATAAAAATTGGTTACTTGTTAAATAACCAATTAAATAGATAAATAATTAATAAAAATAGATAATGGTTACAAAAAATGAAATTAATGCTAAATAGGTGAAATTAAGGTAATTAACTAATATTTAAAATATAAAATGACTAACTATTGAATTAAGATGGTATAAAATGTACAGTTAGGCTATAATTACAAAATTATTGTAATTATAGACAAATAATACCAAATTGGCTAATTTGTAAAATAATTAAATCCTAATAGGATTAAAAAATGATATATTGAGTTAGGAAATATTTTGAAATTATTTATAATGCAATTTATGAATAATTATTGAATATAAAGTACTGAATAATTTAGAAAATAAGTTGATAATAATATGAAAAAATTATGGAAAAATACCAGTTATTATAAAAAGTGATTTTTAGAGTATATATGAAAATTTTATAATAATTTGAGGAAAAATTGGGTATCAACAACTGGTTCATATGGATCTATGCGGTCCTATGAGAACCTTGAGCAGATGTGGTAAGAAATATGTAATGGTGCTAGTTGATGACTACTCCAGGTTTATCTGGACTTTGTTTCTGACATCTAAAGATGAAGCATTTGATATGTTTACTTCATTTGTTAGAAAAACTCAAAAATAGTTAGGAAATCAACTTGCATCAATAAGATCTGATCATGGCACTAAATTAGAAAATGCAAAGTTTGCTGAATTTTGTGATGAACATGGCATAAATCACAACTTCTCTTTCCCTAGAACTCCACAAAAAAATGGGGTTGTTGAAAGAAAGAACATAACTCTTGAAGATATGGCCAGAACCATGCTTCTTTCTAGTAAACTACCCCACAACTTATGGGCAGAGACAACAAACACTGCATGCTATATAATAAATTGATGCATGACCAGACCATTTGTAGAGAAAACTCCCTACGAGTTACTTAAAGGGAGAAAGCCCAACATATCCCACCTTAGGGCTTTTGGATGCAAGTGCTTTGTGCACAACAATGGCAAAGACTCCCTAGGTAAATTTGATCTCAGAAGTGATGAGGGAGTATTCTTGGGATATTCATCCCATAGTAAGGCTTATAAAGTATATAATAAAAGAACTATGTGTGTAGAAGAGAGTGTGCATGTTGTCTTCGATGAAACTAACATTTTATCTGAGAGACAGGAACTGGAAGATGAGGAGATTGGACTAGTAAAAACAATGATCAAACTGGAGAAAATATGGAAGATGGAACAATTGATGGACCTGTTCCAACTACCCTAGGAAACCTGACAGGGGGAACTCAATAGCAAACCTCATTAGAACTTGGCCCTGTTCCTGTTCCACAGCAACAACGCACTATGGGATCATCAAGTTGTGAACAATTGGTGTTAAAACCACACAGATATCAGAGTTCTCACCCTATTAAGAACATTATAACAGACTTAACATCTGGAATGAAAACCAGATCCTCCTTGAAAAATCTGTGTGCTTTTGATGCCTTCCTATCCTTAATCGAATCAAAGAATGCTGCTGAAGCCTTACAGGATGCTGACTAGGTAAATGACATGCAGGAAGAACTAAATCAATTTGAAAGAAGTCAAGTTTGGAATCTGGTACCCAGACCACTAGACAGATCAGTGATTGTCACAAAGTGGGTATTTATAAACAAACTTGATGAAGATGGAAAGGTTACAAGAAACAAGTCCAGACTGGTTGTCCAAGGATATAGTCAAGAAGAGGTCATAGACTATGATGAAAATTTTGCTCCTGTAGCAAGACTGGAGGCAATCAGGCTCCTCATAGTATTTGCTGCCTACATGGAATTTACTCTCCACCAAATGGATGTCAAAAGTGCTTTCCTCAATGGTTACCTAAAAGAGGAAGTATTTGTCAAACAACCTCCAGGATTTGAAAGCAAGGAGACACCTGACCATGTGTACAAACTTGACATGGCCTTGTATGGACTCAAGAAAGCACCAAGAGCATGGTATGAGCGGCTATCTAAATTCCTACTTGAACATGGCTACAAAAGAGGTAAAATTGATAGTACCTTTTCCTTAAAAGAAAAAGGTAAGGATCTCCTGGTAGTACAAATATATGTAGATGACATAATATTTGGGGCAACCTCTGAAAAATTAAATAAGGAATTTGCTAATCTTATGGGGAGTGAATTTGAGATGAGCATGATGGGTGAGCTTAATTTCTTTTTAGGCTTACAAATTAAACAAAACTCAAATGGAACTATGATCCATCAGCAAAAATAGATATAGATGAACCTGGTTCATATGTTGATCAAAAGTTGTACAGAGGGATGATTGAGTCTTTATTATATCTTACTGCCAGTAGACCTGACATTGTTTTCAGCGTAGGGCTTTGTGCGAGATTTTAGGCTAATCCCAAGGAGTCCCATCTAACTGCAGTGAAGAGAATTATGAGATATCTGAGAGGCACCACTGACATATGCCTTTGGTATACTAAAGGTAGTAATTTCAATCTGGTAGGATATGCTGATGCAGATTATGCAGGCTTCCTGGTAGACAGGAAAAGCACCTCAGGCATGGCACATTTTTTGGGCTCTTGCCTTGTGTCTTGGGCCACCAAGAAACCGAACTCAGTAGCTTTGTCTACTGCTGAGGCTGAGTACGTGGTTGCAGCCTCATGTTGTGCTCAACTACTATGGATTAAGCAACAACTCATGGATTTTGGTATAAAGGTTGGATGCATTCCTATCTTCTGTGACAACACTAGTGCTATTAGTATTATGAAGAACCCGGTTCATCATAAGAGAACCAAGCACATATATTTTAGACACCATTTCCTAAGAGATAACTATGAAAAGGGAATGATCTCAACTGAATTTTGTGCTACTGACAAACAAATCGCTGACATCTTTACTAAAGCACTAAGTAGAGAGCATTTTGAGAGAAACATGTTAGAATTAGGGATGATTAAGATCACGTAATTGAAGCAGTTCAAAATAAAAATTTGGCTAGAATCTCATAAATATGTAAATAATCAGAATAATCATTGCTCAGTTTCATGTCTTAAATGCCATACTCTCTTGCCATGTGTTAATATGACTCGTTGGTTGCTAATGATGTTTTTCTATTTTTGTAAATTGAGGCCAAAACAAGAGACTCTAACACGATGAACTTGGTTCATCTGACTGAAAAGGTACGTGCTCATCACTATACACTTATTGAAATAACTATAGTCACTCATGAGCAGGACTCTATCCATATTAAGACTATTTCAAAATGTCAGTACTTATCTCCAAATGAACCCGTTCCAAAGAGTCTAATAAGAGTTTAATTAGCCTAGATTGTAGGGAGTTACACCCGTTGTACATTTATTAACCACATCTTTAAAAATACATCATTACCTTTCTTCACTCTCTCTTCTTCAAAAAGGCATAACCGTCGAACCAAGTTCATCATTCTACTAAATCAAATTGATCAAGGTCCTTTAATCTCCAAAACTTCATAACCATGTCTTCTACACCACCTCCTGCCACATCCTCATCAACCACTCCAGAATACAGTATCACGCTTGAGGATACTGGTTCCAACTCTCCATCACAACAAAGTTCTTCCACCCAATCTCCATCGAGTTCTTCCACTCCTCAAAGCATTCCAGTTCCAGAACCCACTCCTTCTCCCCCAACATCTCCTGCCATAACACCAAGCCCTACTCCAGTACCCAGAAAACGGCGAGTGAAAATGCTAGCCAGGAAAACTGTTGCTTCTAGACCTCTTGCTCGAAAATTAAATGCAAAGCTTCAGGCAAGCCAGGCCCAAGATTCTGAAAACTCAAGCGAATCTTTCAAGTCTGCAAATGAGGAGGAAGAAACTGGTTCTTCATACACTGAAAAGGTAACTTCTGAAATTAGGTCTGATCCTGTCATTGCTGAAAATAAGTTCATATTAATTGGGTCTGTAGTAGATGTGGAGATTCCTGATAGGAGAAGAAAAGGTGGTAAAAATAAGGGAAAAGAAATTGAGAGAGAGGGCGAAAGAAGTTCTAAAAGGGGAACAGGGGAAGCAGGTGCTACACTGGAAATTTGTGGTCATGCCCTAGTGATTTCTGAGGAGGGTGTCAAGGACTTAGGGGGAAGCAACTCTGGAGAAGCTGCAGAAGGATTGGAAACTTTACAGCATGCAACTGATGAACCTGGTTCATCCATTGAGGAGACCTTGGCAGAACTGATGAGAAAATTAGGGGAAAGTTACAAACCCAAAAAGAAGAGAACCCCTAAAGCCAAGAAAGCTGATACTCTAGTAACAACCAAGAAAAGAAAAGCCCCTTCATCTGCTGATGTACCTGTTCCTAAAAGTCGCACTACAAGAAGTGCAATCAGGCAGAGTGAAGAGGAGTTGCAGAAAGCTCTGAGGGAAAGTAAGAAAAAGAAAGCTGCTAAGGGGAAGGCAAAAGGTGGGGAGTCTGCTGAGGCGGTTGATGTTGATGATGATGAGATGGAACTGGTCCATCAAGAGGAACAACTGGAACAGGCTGAGGTTGAGACACCCAAGACCAAGAAGGCCATTACTTCTTCCAAGAAGTCAGCTTCTGTGTCTGCCAAACCTTCAAAAGTTGCCAAGCGAACCAGGTCTAAATCAAAGAAAGTTAAATTCAATGATGATGCTGAGTGGAATGGAGAAGAAGCAGAAGTGTCTGGTGAGGAGACAGACAAGCTAACAAAGTTTGGGAAGCGTACTATTCTGAAAGGGAAGCTTTTTAGGGATCTTGAAGAATCCGGGATGATTTATCTTGTGGATACCTTGGATGTGCAGGTCTGGAAGAACCTGGTCCTTTATCTTGACGTCAGGCTAGCCAGAAATGAACTTGTGGAATTTATGGCGAATATGGAGGTCAAGGATGGAAGGGTTTCCACTAAGGTATAGAGGGTTGCGATCTCCTTTGATGCCAAAGATCTGGGCGAGATACTTGGTATTCCCTCTGAGGGATACGATGACTACACCAGGCAGAGGTGGCCAAGCTTGGATGGACTCCCTTCAGCCCTTCAAATCACAAGGAAGTTCAGTGAGAATGAGCATGAGATGTATCCTAGGGCAGTGTTCAAAAGTGAGATGAGGCCGCAACACAAACTGATCTTTGAGTTTGTCATGAAGTTCTTACTGCCCAGGCAAGAGCGAAGGCATATTGCACACTACATGGATCTCACTCTCATGGAGTGCCTGTACAGTGGTCGGCAGATTAATTGTCCCTCCTTCATTATTCAACTACTGGACAGGGTGGTTAATGGCTCTAAGGCACATGACATACCATATGGGTTCATCCTTACGACTGTGCTTGCTCACTTCAAGGTGCCTGTGAAGAAGGTTGAAATGGCTATTGTCAAGGACCATTTTGGGAAGAACGCGTTACTGACTTGCGACTATATTATGAATGTTCCTTAGGATGAACCTGGTTCATCAAGGAAAATGTATGTGAATAGCAAGGTTAGGACGCTTGTGCATGAATGTGAGGTTAAGGATGCTGAGATCCTTCGATTGAAGACTCGCCTTATAAAGGTTGAAGCGGAGCGGGATTAGCAAATGAAAAGGAGAAGAATGAGGGTATATTTCAATAGATTCTCTCTCTTCTTCAAGCAAAGAAACCAACCTCTACCCCTTCCCAACCTTAGGTGTCCAGTGCCCTCCTTAAACACTCTATGACCCAGTTCGAGATTTGTTTTGTCTTTTTCTGTTTTTTGCTCATGGTTGTGACTATGTTTATTTCTCTTTGTGTTTGGTGCATGAACTATTATCAAATCAATGAATTGTGTTGTTTTTGTTCTTAACTTTATCTCATTTTCTTAAATAGCCTGCATTTTTGGTTTCTTTTAATGATTAATTCATGATTTGCACCTGCAGTTGCCTCAATGGCCATGAGTAATTATTATAGATCTGGTAAGTTTATCATTTTGCAACTTTTCGATGATGCGAAAAGGGGGAAGATGTGCTTTATGAAAAATTGTGATGTTTATAACCTAATGAACATGGTTCTCTATGATAAATGCTTAATGCTATAAAAAGTGTCCATGTTGGATTGAAGTGTCTACAGGTTTAAGCACAGAGTTTGTCATCATCAAAAAGGGGGAATTTGTTGAATCAAGAAACTGAATGGTTTTGAAGAATGACAAATGTCCTAAGAGTTGAACCAGTTCCATCATTGAATACATAGACATGCAGACTGAATGACATAAGAAGAGTTCACACACATGCGATAAAAACCATCACTGAATTAAGGGGATATCTCCTGAGCGAAAAGATTGCAAATTGATAGGGAGATGGACTTCGTATACAGGAAGGACAGAATCAAGATAGAGGAGGATCTAGGAAGTTGAGATCAACTCAAACTCTTCCACCAAGGAAGAGTTGCATTAGAATTCTACTTCAACGTCTCAACTACTGATCCTATATATTGTCCAAGTGTTCCTGCTGAACAGTGCGCACAAACATAGAAGTGAAACAAGAATTGAGAGCAAAATTACCAAAGCAATTTTGCAAGCAGTTCATGTAAAGAATTCCTGTGCGACTCAAAAGCTACTTGAACCAGCTCGAAGAACCAGTTCCATCTGTTATCTTTTGAGTCTAGTTGTTTGTAGTAAGTGATTACAAATTGTATCTTTCAGCTTTACATAGAAGCAATTGTAATAGGTACACAGTATTCAAGTTAGAGTTTACTTGAAGCTTGTCGCAATTAGCTAGAGTCTAGTTTGCCACAAGGGGATTAGAGTTAGTCCTTAGGTTTACAAAAGAGTTTATTTTCTAAATGATGTTTGGCTCATTGACTTAGTGAAGTGTTTGAGAAAATCCTACTGGGAAGTAGGTCGTGGTTTTTTCACCTTTTGAGCCAGGTGTTTTCCACGTAAATGATGTGTTCTTTTATTTTTGCAATTATTATTCCGCAAACTGTAGAAGTTGGAACACCTAGAAGAACCTGCTTCTTCTATAATGACAACACTCAAAAATTTGACACCACACAAATCACCCCCCCCTCTTGTATGGTATTGACGTATAAAACATCAGGTGCACCCCAAAGTGACACACTAGGTCTAATAAACCCCTTATCAAGAAGTTCCTGAAGTTTCTCTTTCAATTCCTTCAACTCAGCTGGTGACATACGATACAGAGGGATAGAAATGGGCTGAGTGCCCGGGACCAAGTCAATACCAGATTCAGTATCCCTGTCGGGCGGCATATCCGGCAGGTTTGTAGGAAACTATAACGACCTTGTCGGTCGTTTTGGAGAGTTAGCACCCCGATTCCCGGATAACTGTTCCTCCCATGTCTTATTAGGTTATGGAACGAGTCGGAGCTTTGAGTGATGAAAATTGGAGTGTTTTTGGACATATAGTCCTTTAAGGTAAACTTTAACCTTAGAAATTGGACCGCAGCGGGAGCTGTGTGAAGACGGATCCAGAATGGAAATCTGTCGACTCCGTTAGCTCCGTTGAGTGATTTCGGGGTTGGGAGCGTGTTCTGAATGTGTTTTTGAGGCCAGACGTAGTTTTAGGCTTGAATTGGCGAAAGTTAGAATTTCGGTGATTTCGGCCGATAGGTGAGATTTTGATATCTGACTCGTAATGGAATTCCGAAAGCGACAGAAGGTCCGGAATGTCATTTATGACCTGTGTGCAAAATTTGAGGTCATTCAGACGAGTTTAGACGTGGTTCGGCGTCGGAGGTGAATTCTTGAAAATTCCTAAGTTCTTAAACTTGAATCTATGCATATTTGGTTATTTTGATGTTATGGAGCGTGTTTTTAAGGCTCGACCAAGTTAGAATAAGGTATTTGGGTTAGTTGGTGGGTTTGGTTGAGGTCCCGGGGCCCTCGGATGCTCAACGGAGTGGTTTTGGACTTAAGAAAAACATTAGATTTTTCTACAGCTGGTTTCCTTCTATGCGTTCGCGTAGAGGTCGCCGCGAACGCATAGGCTATTTTGGGCTCAGGGATTTTAAAGCTTCGCATTCGCGGGCAGTAGGGTGCGTTCGCGTAGTTGAGGCTGGTTCTTCATCGCGGACGCGGGGGATTGGTCGCGTTCGCATAGGTCTAGCGGGGGTCCCAGGGGTCAAGGGTCAGTTACCCTTCGCGTTCGCATATATGGGACCGCGTTCGCGAAGACTTAGGGATTTTTTGGGCCATAAATTTTTACCTTTCGCGTTCGCAGTGGACGCTCCGCGAACGCATAGAACAAATACCTGGGCAGATTATTAAACCCCATTTCGAACCCAAAGCCTATTTTCACCATTTATGAGCTTAGAGAGCTCGGGAGAGACGATTTTTGAGAGGGTTTTCAGCTGGGTAATCGAGGTAAGTGATTATATACCACCATAGGTTAATTTCCACGTTCCTAATCTTAAATCCCACCCTTAAATTCATGATTTTTGAGTTGAAATTTGGGAAAAATGGAAGAAACTTCCTAGAACGAAATTTGGGGTTTTGATTGGGTATTTGACCTCCGATTTGAGAGATTTTCATATGGTTAGACTCGTGAGTGAATAAGATTTCGGAAAATATAAATTTTTCCCGATTCCGAGACGTGGAGCCGAGGGGCGTTTTGGTCAAATTTTCTAATTTCGCGTATTAGTTCTGAATTAATTAGTTATTTCGATTTATTGAATTTATATTTACGTTATCCCATCGAGTTGAATAGATTTGGGCCACCCGGAATTGGATACTCGTGGCAAGAGCGTGATCACTAATTGATTTGCACAGTCGAGGTAAGTGGCTTGCCTAACTCTGTGTTGGGGAATTTCCTTAGATATTTTGACTGGTGTTTACTATAAAAACCCCGTGTACGTGAGGTGACGAGCGCATGCATGAGACATTTTCACGGAAATTCCATAGTCTTTCTATAACCTGCCTAAATTTCGATTCTGGTATTACTATCCTTGATTGAGCTGAATAACAATTTAATAGTTTATCACAACCACTGATTTTACTTGATTTTTCTCTCGTTACTACTGTTCGAACACAGTTTGAGTACTTTACCCGTATTTACTAATGATTTTTCCCAAACCTTGAAACTTCGCTTTATCCGACACACACACACACACACACACACACACACACACA